>JAUCBJ010007552.1:0-30695 GCA_032718475.1 Nemertoderma westbladi
ACTGGGACTGAGGGAAAATCTGGGGAACATTAGGTAGGCTAAAATTCTGAGCGAACAGTGGGTTATTAAATAATATACCGTAGGGATTTATATTATCGTGTATACTTATTGTGAATATTTGGTGTATATTGATTTGGGGAAGCCCAAAATTATTCTTAATCAGGGTTCAATATTGTGAACAAGGTTCAACAGAGTTCAGTTACATTAAAGAGTATATCCAACTAATGCAGCTTTTTCTCAACCGCAACCCTGCATCTCAGAAAACATTCCCTCCCCACAATCAATATCCGGTGACTGGCCGGGGCTCGGTGGTCTGTAAAGTCACGTCTCCAGCATCGGCGTTTTTTCCCCCCTGGTGTTGGGATAACGGCAACACTGCATACTCAAAGCGCTTTTATTATCATTACCCCAGCAAAGCCAGGTTCCCATTATACCGCTGGGTTGACGTAGGCACTAATGTCTAAAGTGTCTTGCCTAGGGACACAACAGTGCGAAATTTATACAGCCTTTAGTCGGATACGAACCTGCGCCACCAAACACTATTGTGTAAGCAGTTCAGGCGCCGTATCCACTCGGACACTGCGACATCTTTTATATATTTATTTGTTTTAGTTTAGAAACCATAATAGTTTATCATATACTGTAACAAATCAATTTTTTGGGGATAAAGGCTTTTGAGGTCGATAAATCCGATGGGCGAGGTTACATCCACCCGTTTAGTAGAGAAGTTGTGTAAATAAGGTCCTTATATTGTACCAGCAAAATTGGTATTAAAAATGGTTAAATTATTAGACAAATTTCCGTTGCTATGGAAACTAAATTGGTAACCATATAGAAGTGCATACATCTGTCAAGCGATAGTCATTAGAGTAAAGTTTGTCTGTACCAAATTTGGAGAAAATCCCACCAATAGACCCCTTGTTGCTAAGGAAAGAAACAGGAAATTGAAGGTGATCCGCATAATATATTTTTATAAGACTTTTTTGGGGGGTATTAACAAGGTAATGTAGAATAAAAAAAATTGTTTTGGATGAATTGCGAATTTATTATGGGTTGACCCCCTTTTTCGGCTAGATTGACTCGCCTATTGCTTCCTTCTCTTGTTTTATTTACGTACAAGGCAAGGGGGACTCCACACTAACTCCCACGGATGAACACAGAGGATGATCTCATATACATATTATATATTGTGCTGTGCAATGGTCGTATTTCGATTTTGAATCATTTTTTGCATTACAAACAAGATTTATTTATCCTTAATTAGATCAAATTGATTTTATGACCATGTAGGTTGTTTGGGATGCTGATCACGAATATGACACTGAAATATTACGTACATTATTGATTAGGGAATTTTTGGATATGTGCGTGTCAACATGGAATGCTATATAGAGATAGCATTCTCACAGTATTCTCTATATAGCATGTTTCAATGTGCGGCATGGAAATTTGATAATACAAAAATGATTACCAAATCAACGTGATTTTTAGACATTATGGGTTTTCTGGGACGCTGATCACGAATATGACACTCAAAAATATCGGATTATCGAACTAAATTCGATTTTTGGCGTTTAAAATTTTACGCTATTTGTATTTATTATATATATTATTATATATATTATATATATATATATATATATATATTTACTTATAATATTTTGAGTTTGCAGCTATTAGTATAATATAGTGTAGACTCAAACGTTTTGGACAAAAATAAAAAAATTGACAGTGGAAATGTCAAAATTGAGAAAAATCTTGTTTTATATACAGAATCATGAATATCAGATAGTGGTCCCCTTAATATTACAGTAGAAATCAATTTTAACAATGACGAGCCTTGGAAAAGCTAAAACAAAGAAAACTTGCGATTCTTTGTCTGCTTGTTATGGTGGAATTTCACAAGATGGGTACGATGCAGTGGGTGAAACGAATTGACGGAAGCCATTTCTATAATTGGAAAACCGTGACAGACATCATGGCCATTTATCATGATGATATATGACATCATTTGACTTTACAACACTTTTTATCAATTGAAATTATTTGACTTGATATCACTTGGTTTTATGACACTTAACTTGACATCATTCGACTCGACATCACTTCATAATTAATGCCTTGATTGACATCACGTGCCTTGATAGTAGTTTGACTTGGCGCCATACGACTTGACATACTGACTTGACATCACTTAACTTGACAAACTTGACTTGACTTGATAATACTTGTTATACAGTATTATCAGCCTGGTTTGTTGATACAGCTCATTTTCTGCTTGTTTTATCCTCTATGCAAATTTAGGATGTAGACCTACCTTATAGACATTTCCTGTTTCGAGATATTATTAAAATTTGACTCAAAAATCTTTGAAATTCTCATTACAGTAGTACGGCAATTCAATTACTTTAAGTAGAGGACATATTACATTTCGTTTACTCCTCCTGCGTTACTTCTTTTTGCTCCAGGGAAAAAGCCATAAAATAATATTTTGTTTTATAATTTATTCAACATTTGTCTTACAGGTGAAACTTAAGGGAAGTTTCCATCATATTTATAATATACTCTATCAAATTCAAATACTTACCAGAACAGGCAATGCATATTTATATACTTGCCAAAACAGGCAAGGTATATTTACATACTTGCCAAAATAGGCAAGGTATATTTATATACTTGCCAAAACAGGCAAGGCATATTTACATACTTGCCAAAACAGGCAAGGTATATTTATATACTAGCCAAAACAGGCAAGGTGTATTTATATACTTGCCAAAACAGGCAAGGTATATTTACATACTTGCCAAATCAGGCAAGGTATATTTATATACTTGCCAAAACAGGCAAGGTATAATTATATAATTGCCAAAACAGGCAAGGTGTATTTATATACAGTACTTGCCAAAACAGGCAAGGTATATTTACATACTTTCCAAAACAGGCAAGGTATATTTAAATACTTGCCAAAACAGGCAAGGTATATTTACATACTTGCCAAAACAGGCAAGGTATATTTATATACTTGCCAAAACAGGCAAGGTTTATATATTCAACCAAATGGAGAAGTCTTGGTTTCGTAGACTGTTATAGTCTTCGTGGTTGGAACCTCTCTGCATCGTATTAAATTGAATTAAGATAGTTTTTTATTTTGTAAGTAATATTGTTTTTATGAATAATTTGACCGTTGACCGTTAGTTACTTAATATAGTGTTTACTGAAGTTTATTTATAGTTAAGTTTTATGCAGACGGGATCCCGAGAGTGACAATCCCGGTCCCGATCCCGGAAATCCCGCAAATTTACGCTAACCAAATTACCCGAGTAAGACAGTAAGAGTAGGACACGAGTCCAGTTTGCCCTTATCCGAGGCGCATCCCATTGCGTTCGAAGCCACCCATTTACCCGAGAAAACAATCTAATTAAAATTATAACATTATTATTACTAACGAAGTGTATTCTTAGAAGTATACTATATTACAGAAAGGTGAAAGTTCTTCCTAATAAAATTACAGTTTATTAAATCTAAGAAATAATTGTACTGTATATTATTATTAAGAATCAGTGCATTAAGCGATATTGAAAGGGGTAGGCCTACATAGATTACACTTTGATTGCTTATTCCTATATGAACAGTGTGAGACTTGATTTGATTTTGCAGGACTATATACATGCAATATAAGCAGCCAGAAATTTGTATAGCAAATTATATTTATATTATATTTAATATACAGTTTAAGCAATATGCTCTTATGTCTATCACAACATTACAATCTTCATGTTTGCTTCCAACTTCCAAGAAAGTATATTTGATCGGACCAAGGTTTATTTTGATGTTATATATAAAGAGGATAACCATATTATTACTTATCCTACCCTCAAAGGCGGCACACTGCCGCCTTTATCCATTTTCGAAACTTATAAATCTTTCATTTGAACCCCGGAGGGCACACTGCAGCCTTAATCATTTGTATCAATTATTGGCTAAATTGAAATTAAATTGCATAAACCATTTTTTCCGTCTCATTTCCATTTTTCCGCCCCAATAGTTATAAGAAAGTTACACGACGTTTTAAATAAAGGCGGCACGCTAATGCCCTGGGGATCAGGATAATATACAGTATGTAAAGGTGGCACTCTGCCGCCATGGGGGTTAAGTTATAATTACAGTATATAAAGGAGGCATTTATGAGCATTGTCATGAATTATGAACACGGGTACGTGTCATGACAATACGTGTGATGAACTCGTGCCGTGTTGGTACGCAAAGTGTTAAAGGCAAATATGTCTATGATACAGTTTCTGAAGTTAGTAACGTTTTAGCAGGACAGGGATCTAGACCCATTTGACCCCAGCGCGGTAGAAAAAGCTGGTTTTCTGCTGTTGTATCTTGGTCAGTACAAAACGAAGACCAAGGACGTACAAAACTAAGATGAAAAGTAGCTTAGGTCTCATTACCTTTTAAAGAAGCATGTTAGTAAAGGGGCAGGTTACAGAGGCGTGTTGGGGGAACCAAAACAATAAACGAAAGTTATCACATGTGTTTCGTACAGGTCTTAATTCTTTGGGTCTTGTGTATTTGTTTTGTAGTCACCCTCTTATATATATTATTGCGCGCTTGTAGCAAAATATTATTGCCAATCTGCTGTTCTATGTACTAATACCGTTGTGGAGACCCAAGTCTATAGATCGGATTAGAGAGCAAGTTTATTTTACACATTTTTTGACAATAATGCATTACGTGCTACGAGATGGGGGAGGCATGATAATACGAGATAGGGTGTTAAAAGATTGTATGTTACGATATGGAATAAAACGAAATATTACAATAATCCTTTTCTTCTTTTTCGTGAAGCAATGATTAAAAATGTGAATGCCCTGCTGCTGTACATTCAATATATAAGAAATGTAGAATTCACAGCTCTGAACAAGTACATTTGTTGGGTGAATTCTTAGCCCGCGAGTATTCTTAGCCCGCGAGTTAGTAAAGGAGCAGGTTAGTAAAGGAGTAGGATTCAGAGGCGTATTGGGGGAACCAAATCAATAAACGTTATTGTTTTGCAGGCTAAGAATACCCACGGACTAAGAATACTCGCATGCCAAGAATTCATGAGACCGTACATTTACAAAGAAATTGAGTCTTGAAATTGCTGCATCGTTGAATTACCACCTTATAATAAAAATATAATAACAATAATTTCCCATTCATCATTAATATAATTTGTTCATCAACTTAATACATATAAAAATTTGTCATATTCGAAGTTTCATCCTTAAAAGCACAATAATATATCAAGATCTTAAATAATCAATTTGTTATTCCCCTCAATTATACACGATATAAGATGTTTCCGGACACCAAGTTGTGCCTACAATCAAAGAAACTTAATATCAATAAATAACCAAACACGAAAACGCAATATCACACTCCCTCACATTATAAACCACACCCCCTACAGTAGTGGTAGCACAGGAATTGATGTCACCACAATTTTCAAATAATCAGTCCCATTGAAAGGGCACAACTCTGAGAGAGGGAGAGAAAGAGAGAGTAGATGAAAGTGTGATATCTGAGAATTAAGTTTCCGTACAGTATACCGCATACAGCATTTACTAATTAACTACAAAACTACCATAGATAATCAATAAATTGAGTTGGGTATCTTTAGCATTGGTGTAGTAGATTTACTGTACTGATACTGGGCAGGGTAATGTGTGATATTTATTCAATGTTTAGACCAGCAGTAGGCAGTAATCTCTGAAAACTTTATATTTATAATTATAAACCTTGAGTATGTTTCCAATAGGTGATCCTGGTCATGTTATATGTTGTTCGATTGCAAATTGTCTGTACTTTGATCCAACACAAATACGCTTCAATGGCGGTTAAAAATTGAAGTATTCTGACGTGGACACATTTGATCCACACTAGACCCATCCACTTAAATTCAAATTGTAATCGTTTGAGTCATTTCGTTTTCATATTTGTAAACTAGAAGATTGTGATGGTTTTATTGACATAAGGGTGTTGTATTGTGTAAAATAAACTAATGCAGTTTAAAATAAATTTTAAAAATAAGACCCATTAGACCCTACCCCCTCTCCCTCCTATACAGTACAATTTACCATCAAATAATAATGTGAAATCTACATTATATAGTAGGTGACCAGACCGAGAAGACCCATTACACCAGTCACAAAATGCCAGTACACATTTATAACGAACCTGCCTATTAATAGGCCACGGTAGTTCTTGCCCCAAGAGTTGAGCCGTTCAAAAACACGATGTGGTTATGTATATAGCTGTATACTGTATGTGTGTGTGGACCTGTACAGTACTTTTTACAAATTCCATATAACTTTACCAACTTGGCACAATTATTGGCAAACTCTTCTCAAGAGTCGCCAATAGTTGCGGTTTGAATGCATTGAGCTCTTGGTAATTATTGGTGGGTTTTGTCTAGAGTGGCCAAGAGTCACCAAGACTTGGTGGGTCTTGTAGGTTATTGAGAGATATTGGCTTGGCTTGTCTTGGTGTGATTTGAGACTTTTGTTAATTCTTGTTAGTAATTGAGGATTCTTGTCAGATCTTCGCAAGAATGTTTACGGCGGGGCTTCGTTCATGTGACACACACTAATTCAGAGTACAGAACTGCCTAACATTAATTATTTTATACTTATAATATTGTGATGCCAGATAGCGACGCACATTGACTGCATGCAAGTGAAAATAGTGATCTTCACCGCAAATTGACCGCAAGTGAAATAAAGTATCGTTTATTGTTTTTGATCGAAAACAATAAAAATGTAACCTGTTACTTTCCTTTAATAATGTTTCAATTAAATTAAATTAAATCTTTAAACCCAATAATCACATAGTTTGTGTTTGTGGTCATTTTGCGCCATTGACATTGTGATGAATAAGCTAGCTACTGTAGTATTAAAAATTAAGCGGTACCTTAAAGTGATATAGTTGAGCGTTATAGTTGCGACAGTTCTTTTTAACTTCATTAAGAAATATTAGCGTTTTTAGCCAATTTATATTGAAAATAGGGAATTATTTTTTATTCAAGTAATTTGAAAGGGAGTGTGGAATGCCAGGGAAAATTGATATAGAGCTAACGTTTCAATATTGAGTTACTGTATGTTGTACCGAATTGGGTGGATCAGACATGTCACCAGCGGCAGCGGTTCAACAGTGAGGGGGGTTTATTCGAATCAAATGCAGCCACTTACTTACTATCAAGATTTAGTTGCTTTGT
This sequence comes from Nemertoderma westbladi, assembly GCA_032718475.1. Taxonomy (NCBI): domain Eukaryota; kingdom Metazoa; phylum Xenacoelomorpha; order Nemertodermatida; family Nemertodermatidae; genus Nemertoderma; species Nemertoderma westbladi. Next base: position 7,259 of record JAUCBJ010007552.1, read on the forward strand.
GTACTTGGGGGAATTAGCATAAATAAAAGACTAATAAATAACCAAAGGATGAAAAAAGGGATTTTCCAGTAACTCAATAAATTATTGTAAACTCAGCTGCAGTATGGCAACTGCCGGCGCTCTCCTGTTGTGGTCTATTAGGCTTCTTTTCTTGTGTTGTCTAAGTTACTACTGTACTTAATGAGGTCATGTTTACAGCCCACTGGTAGAGTCCCTTACCTTATCTAAGGTGACTAGTACTTAGGTAACTGGCCTGGGGATATTTGGATTGGTTGATGGTTTGGATAGTACCGCTTTCACTCATTTCATTATTATTACTTTTATATATCACCCCCACCCCCCCCCCCCCCCCCCCCCGGTATTTGTACAACATTTTATAGCCAGGTACTAATAAGGTTAAGGCGTTGGAAGCCCTCTGCAAAATAGTCCATCCCCAACTTGCGTAATAATAAGCAAGCCTAAACCAAGCAATAATATAACTGTTAAATATTATCAGATACCCTACTAAAATTAAATCAGCAATTAAAATAACTCCCTACAAAAAATACCAGTTTAGAATAAGTAAATATAATTAATTACCTGATAAATATAACATAACTGATTGGAAATAATATCAGATAAACAATATCAACTAAAATCAACTAAATAGTCAAAATATTAACATAAAAATATGCCGCATAAATCTCCGGCCCCGAGTCACGTAATAAATCGAATGAACAAATTAAAAATAATTTAACTTTACGTAGTTTAAGAATTCGCTATCTCTATAAGCTCCAGTAGCGACAGCTACCGGAGGTTAGGGGTGGGCGCTACTCCTATCCCAAGATTTGCTCCCAGTTATTTAACTGGTACTCATTTTATCGACCTCAGTGGATGTAACGCTGACTGGACCCTGGCGTGGCTGGAGTCCGGACAATGGAGACCCGGACAATTGAGACCCGGAAAATTGCGACCAGGAAAATTGCGACCCGGACAATTGCGACCCTGACGACAATTGCGACCCATGATTTTAGCTAAATTTTTTGTGTCACAATTGTCCGGGTCGCAATTGTCCGGATACTGTACATTTATATAATTATACTCAATTTGATTGCTAGTAATATTTTACCATATGTATGTAGGGAGATGTTGACCACACATTATTCTCTATGATAAATTATTCTGCAATGATTTTATATTAAATGTACTATTTAATTATACTGTAATTACTGCAGCTACATTAAATTTACTGCAGCTATATTTAATTTACTGCAGCTATATTTAATTTACTGAAGCTATATTTAATTTACTGTAGCTACTGTATCTTAGCATAAGGAGCTGTTGGCCCAAAATTATTCCCAATTAAATATTCTGGAATGCTTACAATTAATTAAATTAATTATTTAAGTGTTGCTCTGAAAATTAGCATCGTCTACTGTGCGAATATTGTTAACATAGTTGATGCATTAAATTGCTTTTACTCTTGTTTAATTTGGATAATTTTATTTAATATTTTTTTGGGTCGCAATTGTCCTAACTCCGGCGGGGCTGAACCTATCAGGCAGGCACTTTTGGAACAAGTTTTACAGATGGATCCCTTGCCACAATGTTAGGCCTACTGTACAATTTTGTAACTTCAACCTACTGTACTGTATGTAGTTAGTTAGTGGGGCGCCTTCCATGTCTTACAGGTGTTGTGTCAGTACCCTCATTTTTTGTCCAAATTTCTGATAACAGGTTTTTATTACAGTAATGCGTATGTTTTTTATAGGAATATAATATTTTAACATGATTAAATCTACCTTTCTGAGATATGCATCAATTAAACTTATTGTCTTCAATGCAATTTAATTCTTAAGATTGTACAATACAACATAAATTGAGACCACATGTTGTGAGCAAACAACATATGACAGATGCCAGATACTCCAATTCGTAGAAGTCTTTGAGTTAAGTTGAGAAAAGTAAATCAATGCTGTAATTTACAATGGGATGCCATAACGTCGGTTCCTCCTATATTACATAAAGATTTACATCAATAAGACTTATGAAATGTACTCTGTAGTTCACAATGATATACGGCAGCTCGTACATTGTAGTCTCATTCCATGTAAAATGCGGGACATTCGTACGACTTTTTGTGCATACTTTAGTACTGTACATACATCACGAAAATGAACTAAAATATTATAATGCTTGTGTTTCTTAGAAAAACCAATTATCGGTTCAGTAAAAAAAGCAGTTTGGAAAACCTGCAGCAGTCTATGTCTCAGAATTATTGCTTCCAAAAATTGTAAAGTGCGGGACGCGTACGAAAGTGAAATTCTCAACAGTCAAATTCTTTGCTAAAGTTCAGCGAATTGGGTAAAGTTAGTGGGAAATCTTTTGTTTCGTGATGTTCCTAGATATGTAGGGAAAATAAATTAGCCTTTAGTAAGCTGGTAGGTAACATCAATGAAACAGGGGAATAGTTTAAGTGCAGCCAAGACATGTAAAGTGTGGGACATTTCACTGTAAAGTGCGGGACACGTGCGATTTTATCATTTATAAACACATTAAATCGTTAATTATTCCATTATTCCGACTAAATCAGTGATAGTTATAAACTTTTCAGTGAGATTGCTACATATAATTTTAACTTAAAGATGAATGACAATACAACTAGCCCTAACCAAAATACTAAACCTAACCTACCAAACATAGTTGTACTGTAAAGCCCCTTACTACTGCGTACATGTATTGATGTATTATGTATACGTGACTGCCTGTCAAGTACGTGTTCAACTATTTAAAGCATACAATTCCACTGGAGGCCTTTAGTGGAGTGCACACTGCACATTAGTGAAGAGGCGGGTGGGGATTATAGATATAATTACTAGGCCTCCAACCCCCATTGGAGTAGAAAAACAAATAGAGGTCAACATTGCCTAATACTGTAAGTAAAACAGAAGAGTAGGCACGATGATAGCAAATTTGTTTGTATCATTTCTTTGTAGCCTTAGCCTAAGCCCTAGTACAGCTTGGCTCCTACTTGCTTTATTATTACCTCCAGGCAGTTCAATATTATTTTAGGCTTATGTAAAACTACATTTTAAGTACGCTGTAGTCCTAATGTAATTCAGATTACATAGACGATTAGACCTGGAACTGTAGTGCACCCATAAAACCGTTAATAAAATATAGTAGCGTACCATGTATGGTCTAGGCCGTAGCGCATATGGGAGCTGTATTTGCAGTACGCTCCAGCCAGGAAGGGGTTAATGGCAGGCCTACAAATATTATTCAGAGTTTGAAAAAACTAATAATAATAGGAATTAATAATTTGAGGGTATTTACTGAAATATGTGATCTTCATGCATTTTTTTTCATAGAGTCTTAATATCAGAGATTGATATGAAGTTATTATGTCTGTTATGATTATTCCAGTTGAAGTTCTTCCATCTAAATGCACGCTTACTCTACTTCCTTTGATATTTCTACTTTTGTCCCGCACTTTACGTAAAGTTTCATTATTTCATTAGAAAATATGATTGTTTTGCTTCGAAAAGTACTCTATTACGTTGCCTTCTGCCTAAAGATACTCATAAAACGCGGTTGTCATATTATGCTCTCAGTAAACTGTAATTTTTGCAGTTTGAGAGGTAAGGGCGAATAACACCAGATTTCAGAAAGTAAACCAATTTTGATTCGGTTTTCTGTATTAAATTCGTAAACCGCATCATATATTGGTTCTGAAAATTGATATGAGAAGCAATAATTCACTTTTTTCAAAATTGGCACTGCGCTTGACATATGCATGGAATGAGCCTATAACATTATTTAGCCAAGCTTTAGATATACAGTAATATGCATGCGTATGCATTATTATCATATATTAAACCAGTATACTTTATTTATTATGAACTTATTAAATTTACAGAATAATTATAGTTTAATATTTTAACTTTTGCAAAGACTGTTCACGTTATTTTCAATTTGGGACCTGGGTGCATATTGATTTAATAAACTACTAATATGAAAAGTCTAATAAGTCCCGAGTACCCCAAACTAAAAAGTAGCAGCCACCTTTAACCTTTAGCCAACCTTTAGCCGCCAAAAATCTCATATACGGGCTTTTTTCGGATTAGCTGACAACAAATTGTGTCGGATTTTGTAAAAGCTTCTGTGGGATATAACTGGCCCCTTTTGCTTCGCAATCCAGTTTCCCCCCAGGCGCTGGAATACTCTAAAAAGGTTCTCTAACTGTATATATATTCCCCTCGCCCGCAAGGTACCGTTACAGGTGTTTTAACGGACATAAAAATCATTCTGCTATATACGTGTTTTGGCGGACATGGTAAGGCAAAAAGCCTGTAATGCACCAACTACCTTTCACAGCTTAGCCGTGATGATTCATATTACGACATCTAACAGCTGGTTGCTGACATGGAAACATCCATTGGACGCATAGTTCTTTGTTTGGCTTGAGCCAATCAGAGCGTTTTTTCCTGTCGACGTGTAGCTTTTCGGCCGATCATAAGGAGAGTGTTCAGTCTTACTGCTTTTACTTGATACTTTGTTGTTATTGCTGTCCAAGCCAGAAACACCGGCTTTTTGGTAAGAACTCTAGTAAACTGCTTAGATTATAGAAAGTATAACTGTTACCGGCGGCGGTGTTACCTCACTTAATTTAACTGCACTAATCATATTGTTTGTACTGCTATTTACCGTCAGTTATTAATTGTATCTATTTGTTGATGGAAATATTGCTCTTTGGAGAATACGGATAAATCACCCAAAATTCCCAGTTTTCTTGATACACTACAGGTTAGAGAGGCGGGCTATATATAACAATTGCGATTTATATCAATGTGGTGTGTATTCAATCTAATGTTATTTAGTAGACACTACCTGAGTCAATTGCTGTTCTCCTTATGTGTGATCAAATATACTGACGGTCGGCAGAATAGTGTGCATGATTGTGAGTGTGATGTGACTGGTAACAAAGCATTTCCTAAAGAATGCGACTTATACTTTAATCATAAGCCTTATCGTTGCGTTTAGTATAAGTCCTAGCTCTGTTTAAATAGATAGAGCGCCACGTCCTAAAGGAACTGTTAATATTTCCCGAAAGTTAATAATATCTGTCAGAAATTAATTATTAGTGATCTATCGAATAATACAATAGGTTTACACTGCAACCTTACACTGCAATAATAAAATCTAAGCATCCGAATTCAGCCTCCCGGGTGTAGATCCATCGGGTGAATGATCGCGCATGGGCTGGCTTCGGCTAATGTTTTGTTTATTAGCATAAAATATTGTCGTATGCTAAAGGTGTGTTAATTAACTAAAAGACATATAAATTTTGGCAGGTTAAACTGCTAAAGGTCTTCAAAAGCGCGAACAGTAACAGTTATTTAATCTTATTGCAGTAGGCAATAAGGTTGCAAGTGTAGGCATTAAATACAGTTTAATACTGTTCTGTCGAACAGTAACAGTTTACAATCTTATTGCAGTAGGCAATAAGGTTGCAAAATACCGTAGTGACTGGTAAAACTGAACCGGTGCTTCTGTAGGTCAGTAGGCCTAACTGTCATCACCGGTACCGGTACTGCTGTACAAGTACATTAGTATTATTCGATTTTGATTATTGTATACCGGTAGGTCTCGATATTAAATCGGGGACGCCTGGTTTTTATTGGGATTTTACTTAGGTATATTTCTGTCAGTTTTATTTACTAGTAGGCTAATATTGAGCAGAAGGCGTGTGACCCTGCTCAGATTGTTCAGATAATTGTAGGCTGGGCTGCTGTCTGACTGTTGTTGAGTTTGGAGAGATTACGGCGTGTGTAGAGTTTGTCTGATAAAGTGCCGTTAGTAAGTTGGGGCAGCCATATGCTGAAGGTCAATCCCCTCTTAAAGAATAAGTCGTACTACCGTGTTAGAACGCATACTAACTAACAGTTTCAGAGTCTGCATATACTGTAGTTTATTTAGGCTTGATCGTAGTCTGCCAGTGTTTTAGCCTGTGTTTGTTTGTGTGGTCTGTTCAGGTACCGTAATAGTTATTACTCAAATATTTGTAGACTGGATTGTTGTCTAGCTATTTTTAGGTCTGAAGGGATTGCTGCGTGTGTAGAGTTGGTCTGATCAAGTGCCGTTAGTAAGTTGGGGCAGCCATATGCTGTAAGGACAATCCCCTCTTAAAGAGTAAGTCGTACTACCATGTTAGAACGCATACTAACTAACAGTTTCAGAATCTGCACATACTGTAGTTTGTTTAGGCGTGATAGTAGTCTGCCAGCGTTTTGGTTTGTATTTGTTTGAGTATTCTGTACGGGTAGCGTAATATTTATTATTCAGAGTTTATGCGATTATTCGCAACATTCATGTCCCCAAGTTTATTCCTACAGTAATTGTGCTTGTTATACATACCGTTATAGTTAAACTAACTCCGGTACTACATCAGGGCTGCTTGGCGTAGGTAAAGACTGACGACTTGGTGCTTCGGTCACTCCAGCAGATGCCGTGGTTCTTTTAACTGTTCAAGTATATTTAACTACTGATTATTTGTTATACCGGTACTTGTACCTAATTTAGGGTTTAGAGTACAGTGCCTTCCGAAGTAATTAGTGTAGGCAGTATATTTGTGTTGTAAAGTGGTTGATAGGCATATTCGTTAGCTCTATTAACTTCTGGGTAGGAACAATCCGTGATACATAACGTAGTACCTATAGCGATACGGTTATAGGTCGTCAGGCGGTGGTATTTTCCTATCTGGACAGTACAATATATTTACTACTACTTATTATTTCAAATACCGTAGTACCCTGTCCTTTGTAATAGCCAGAAATCTAACCCTTTGTTGGACTGGTTTGTAGACTTCCTGTAAAATTACCCTAAAAATTTCGTACGTAATATTTTGTTGTGTTTAATTAGAGAATTAATCTCACCCGTATCGTAAGTAATTCGTAGTATTAAGTAACTTAGGTAAATTAGAATTATCAGTTTTAGTGTCAAATAAATAGCACTTCACTGAGAGTGCACAGCTTCCGTGTAGTGACCCCAGAAATAATAACATTTATTTCAAATATTGACAAAAACCCATATAACGGGTATATAAATATTATAAATCAACTCAAACGATTTATAAATAGTAGGCCTGTCATACAACAACTAGGTCTCAATATCAGTTGGACTGCTGCTTAAATAACGGTAATAAAGTAAGTTAAAGTAACTAAGTAACCTTAAAATATTCAGAAATTCAATTATTCTAAAAATAATTGACATACCGGTACTTACTATAGGCTTATTATATTTATTTCTATAAATTTGAGCTGAAATCATACCGGTACTCTGTAATTAATTCTAGTTCATAATTATACTTACATGCTGTAAGTGTAAGCTGTATACCGGTATTCATTATAGGCCTATTATATATTTATATATATTTGTGCTAAAAATTATATACCGGTACTCTGTGACAAATCTAGTCTGTAATAATACTTATATATATATTATAAGCATACCGGTATTCTAATATATTATATATATATCACGCTACACTGAGTAGCAGTATCGGTAATTAATTATTAGGCTAACAGTGATACGGAATTACTAGACTTACTTTAACTGTATTTATAGCCGTAGGCATTCAACTGTGTAAACAAACATGTCAGATTCAACCAAATCACTGTCAGATAGTCTCTTAGAAAGTGTTAGAATGAGTATTAGACTTAGACAGCGTATTAAAAGGATCCGTGACCAAGATCCAAGTATAGAACATCCTAGATCCAAGTCTAAGTCACCTACTATTGTAAGAAAGGCCATCCCTACAGTAGTAGTGTCAGACCCTAGGCTAGTAGAACAACGTAGGTCTATCATCGGCACTCGGGCCCAAGTCAAGCGGGATCAAGAAGCAGCTGTCAAGCAGCAGCAACATCCTAGCCAAGAACCTAGTTCTCAGCGGCCCGATAGCTCCAGTAGTTCGGATACTGTTGAGCGGACGCCCGAACGCAGAGCGAAGATGGCGGATATGGTTTATGATGAGCGGCCAACCTATGAAGAATCAACCGACGCCACCTCTTCTCAAGTGGAAAGCGAGGTGGAAAGCGAAGTGGAAAGCGAATTAACAGCAGCAGAGAAGCCGCGAACTAGAGACGCCATTGACATATATCTGTCAGACTATCAGCGATTCATAGGAGACGAAGAGTTGAGGAGACGACTGTCTGGACTTCGCCCTAATAGTGAAGGAACCAAGCTTGTGTTGGACGCAATCGATGCGGAAATGTTAGCTGCAGAACAAGCTAAATGTGATGAAAAACTCCGCCTCGTTAGAGTCCAAGAAGAACAAATAAAGAAAAGAAGGATAGAGGAACAAAAGGCGGCGGCTATGGCGGAGGCAAAGGCAGTGGCAGAAGCAGAAAGGAGAGCATTTGAGCAGACTGCTCAACTGGAGTTGGAGAATCTGCAAGAGACACAAGACAGTATAACTAAACAGTTTACTGCTAATCAAATGCAGATGATGAGAAAATCTACTCCCAAGCGTCAAGGATACACATCCTCGGAGGAAGGCGATACTACCGATCCTGAAGGCGGAGGAAATAAATCTCATTTGAGTAGGCGTAGAAAAACATATTACCGTCGCAAATTGCCTGATTTGCCCCCAGCTGTTAAAAGACAGCTAACTAGCACAGATTTAGGTAGTGCAGAACCCATAGAACAATTTATCCAGGTCAAAAGACTCCCTACTATAGTCGATGAACCTGAAATAATTAGGCCTGTAGTTCCCAAAGTCACTTCTGTGCTAGAGACCCCTGCACTTCCAGAGCTTAACTCTAAATTCCCTTTACATAGCACTACATTGCCTGTACCCGGTGGAACAGTTCATGCAAATACCCCTGTCCAGATAGCAGAGAGAGAAATCAATAATTTGTCTCCCGTCGTCCCGCGTCAGCCCGCTACTATGTTGGCGACTCCCGCTTCGGCGGTTGAGTGGGTGGAAGAGGGACGGCGGGGGATGAATCTTCTGCTAGGACAGATGCAGGAGACTGTCCACCAACTTAAGGGAACAGTGAGGGAAGGTAGAGCAGAGTTGCAAGAAGTGCAGCAAAGTATCGCACTAGAACGCGACAAATTAGTCAATATCCAAAAGGGCATACCAATACCCCCTGTAACATTGTGTCAACCTGTTAGGTCTGAAGTATTACATGCGCAAGGTGTGGAGCCTACACGCATCTATACTGCTAGTGAAGTTGAAACTCCTATAGCAAACCCTATTAAGGGTGATTATAGACCTGTTATTAATGATATTCCCTATAGATCTGATAATGATCCGAGAAATTTATATACCGATAATTCGATATTAAATAACACGATGGCCCAAGAAAGCTTTACGCGTCAGATGGCTAGAACAGAAGCCCACCAAGCGGTCAAAGTGGGAGAGATTGTCAAATTCAATGGAGATGAGATGAAATGGTTATCTTTCAACGAATATTACAAAGATAGCATACAGAACTCTGTACTATCTAACGGAGAGAAACTTAGATTCCTCATCAAGTGTTTGGAAGGACCTCCCAAGTTAATGGCGTTAAAGTTTATTGGACATCCAGATGGATTAAGACAAGTTTGGGATACATTAAACATCAGGTATGGTAACAAAGAGAACATAGCTAAGTATTTGTATGCAAAATTAGTAGCCCCCCGACACTTCCTTAGTAGCGGGATTATAGAGTTTTCCGATGAAATTCAAGAGATCTGTAGACAACTGGACTGGTTAGGTAAGTCGCATGAATATCAGAGTTCCATGGTTATTGGAGCCGTAGTCTCTACTTTACCAAAGGGTGGAGTATGTACACGCTGGGACAAGAAAGTGTTGTACATGAATGAACAACAACGACGAAGTCCTACCATGGCTGATCTCATGTCTTTCTTAGATAGTGAAGTAAAATTACAACTCATAAGGCAGGCCAGAGAGAAAACATCGGAAAATAAGGTAAGTGAGAAACCCGATTCTAGGAGAAGGATAATACCAGTGTGTTATACTGACGACGGCGAAAGCCAAGCTTCTCAAGAAGAGGACAGCGGGAAAGACACAGCAAAATCTTACTATGACAACAAGACCTATAAAGACGTAAGTAAATACAAGTCTCGAACCAGTGACAGGAGAGAACAGGTAACAACAACTCCTCCTACGTCTCCTAAGAGAATTCACGGAAGAAAGCCCGAAGAAAGAACGAGAGTGCAGAACGTTAACCAAGTTAAGGTGAGTAACATCAAACCAAAATGTGCGCTGTGCGACGGGCCCCACCGTTTGAGTGCGTGTGCTGAATTTCTAAAGAAATCCCCTGTAGACAGACGTACAGTCCTGTGGAATAAGCGGTTATGCTATAATTGCCTCAGATCAGGACACCAACGGCGAACCTGTTACTCCGACGTAAAGTGTGCAAAGTGTGGCGCGAAACATCACATCTTGTTACACAGTGAGTTCGAACGAGACAACCCGAGTCAGGTAAGTGAGCCCAAATCACATGTCCAATTCAGTGATGTGAACGACACTGACCAAAGTTCTGAGTGGGAAGGATTCTATACGGAGGAATTCTCCGATGCCAACGAATCCTGTTATCTAATAAATACCGCAGTGTATCGAGCACTTACTTACGAAAAAGACACCACCAATGAGTTTCCCCCAACTACTTTTGACAAACCACCATCTTGGAAAACTCCAACTTCCAATGTAGGAATCAGAGAATTTCCTGTAGTGCAGGTAAGAGTTCACGGTCCCAACAAAAGTTACATAGTGAACGCACTCCTTGACTCTGGCAGCACAGGAACATTCATCGATCAAGAACTAGCCGAAGATATCTTTGCTGGACAACCCAAATTCCAAACTAAGTTGAATATGTCCGGAATTATGCAGGTTTGGAAATCTACCATAACGGCAGATTACTATGTAGGTGCGTTGTCCACCCCCCAGGATAAATTAGGAGCACAAAGTATAAGGTCAGTAAAAATGGTGGCTATAAAGAACTTCGCTACTACCCAAGCAGACCTTTATAATTGGGACGAGGATGAGAGCATCCAACAACTTAAAATACCTCGATTCCAGACGGATTATCCTGGAGTGCAAATACTTATCGGCCAAAACGCGCACGAGGCGCTCGAGACATTGGAAAAACGACCTGCTCAACCGCAGCCACTACAAACCTATGCGGTAAGAACTAGAGTAGGTTGGTACTTTACTGGTCCTTCCCGCAGAACTCTCGAAGAGAGACTACCATCAGAAAGACTATACCAGATAAATGGTTTGGAAGTGGAGAGCAGTGAAGTGGACGAACTAACTGAGGGAACACCATACTCCTCAGATAATGACGATATTAACTCCAATGAAGATCAATGGAGACGTCGCCCCGAGATGATTAATCTAGCCGACATCGCTTCCAGAGGAGCGACTCCTCAAGAACGGATAGATACTCCCGGCTGGTTAGGTGGACCCGACTCCCTAAGTAAAGAAGAAGATGAATGGCCTCCTCATCTTACCACGGCGGAGAGTAGACAGGCCAAGGGAGCGGAGAAAGTAACACGACAACCCAATCACCCAGCTGGTCGTTTATGTTTACTGGAAAGAGACCAAAAACTGTCCGGAAACTATGGAAGGCAAGATACTCTTCCTACGACCACTTCCCTAATCCGACAAATATCTAGGGACTCCATAACGTGATAGCATGTGGAGTGGGCGTGTGACTATATCATTTTATATTTGTTTTTATTTTATATTTATGTATGTATTATTATGTAATTTTATTATAATCGTTTTCTTTAATTTTATTTAGTAGAAGGTTATTTTAGGGATTATTTAGTAGATTAGTGCAATATATTAGTGTTTATTACGTACGTAATTATTTATAATATATATTTAGTGCGACGGCGAGAAATAATTATTTTTTCTCTTTCCTTACTGTCCGTATCATATTATAAATACGTGACTACAGTAAGATGAAATGTCCGTACTTATTAAAGTACAATAAAGCCACTACTATATTTAAGTATTATTGGTAGGCAGAGTATTAGGAATGCAAAGTTCAGATCCTCGTGTCTCGGCTAAACCAAGCTCTGGGTAGACCTTGGAAACGACTTGCCTCTTCACACTGACATTGCTTCGTGCGATATTGCTCTTCTACCTTATTTCAAATAATACATATAGTAGCGTGATGTCCCTCTAACAGTAGCGTCAATCGCAAATAAATCTGTTAAACTTTTGACCATCTGTAATTCTAGTCGATTAAGATATCGTAGCACCCACCGATATACTTGAAAGACAAATTCTAGAATCAGTGGTTAACGTCCCAGACAAGTTCTGGAATAAATTGGTGCCCATCCTAAATATTAATTTAATATTTATTAAAATCTGTAAAATCCCGATCCTTCAAAATTTCTAGTCAATTAAGATATCGCAGTATTTACCGATATTCTTAGAAGGACTATTTTATAGAATTAAGGATCCTAAGTCCCCAGATATGCTCTGGAATAAAATTTATGTCAATTTAATATCAAATAATAAAATTCACGGGAATAAATTTAAATTCATATTCAAATGAATTTCATAAATTGTCATTTTGTACAATTTATAACATTCCCAAAATTCCAGTAATTAATAGATCATGGGAGCGGAGATTCATATTGAGTGTACTAGAGTGTGAGAATCTCCAACATATAGTCAATAGCCGATAAAATTTATAAAATCATGCATAAAGAGGATATTGACAATTAAAGAATTACTATTAAATAACATCCCAGATCTGTATGCATGAGAATTACCCTAATTCTACCGCTAGTTTTCCATAATGTCACCATGGCAACACCCACGCTAGAATTAGAAGCAAGTTAAAGTAACAATAAAAGGCTTGCCCATTGCGTAGCATAAGAGTATACATAGCGCACTATTAGTATCCAAGGATACATAGTAATAACGTGACATTCTGGAAGACACTGACTAACGGACAAATGGCATGCATGTGTGCAGTAAGTAATCATTGTATGGAATTTGTGCGTTTATAGGTGAATGTTACTACTAAAGTGTGTTTACAGTAGCTAATCGCAATTGTAAAATAGCCCTAACTCTACCGAGATAACCTCAAGTGGATTCAAGCCTTTGGGACGGACAGTGGTGGGACTTGTGTCGATTATCGTTGTCGTGCTGTTGCTACATGTTGGCGCAAACACCGCGACAACGGTACATCGGCGCTGAGAAACCCACTGTCCGGGGTCAAAGACTAGTAGGCAGCGACGCCCGCTTGCCTAAATATTGACTCATACTAATATTAATAAACTCAGATAGCAGATATGGCGGAATTAATAGAAGATGACCTTGGTATTAGAGAGCGATATACTCTACCTTTACAAGCGTTTGTGGATAGCTTGATACGCGGTGAAGCCGATCCGACTATTACGGAGGACGATGGTCGTTATATCGAACCGCCGATGTCCCAAGAGCAACTTACGCGTGAATTGGACTATCGAAAATTAACCGCTCGCTATACGCATCATAATGGTACGTATATGGACTTCTTAACTACCGGCCATCCTATCGATTTACATGATACGGACGATGTAGACACCCTAAAGGGAAATGGTTCTATTTAAATATCATACCCAGCGGAGTCGTAACGATAAACCGAGAATAGATCACGAAAATTCTATTCGTAACAGACTGGGAAGACGAACCAATATGCCTAGAATCTGAGGAGATTCAGCCTATCGCGCTCGGAACAGCGACAACGATTACATCCTAGAATGGTATCAAGGTCCACAGTGTCTCACTGCGTACGATTATCGCCATGCCAACTATGTTTCTCGGCAACGTTGTCGGTTATGCGCATCGAGAGACCCTGTTACGCCCATGGACACAAACGTCCGCTGTTCCTATTTCCACGAACAACCGGCGATGGAAATTTATTGAGCGTATTGCAGATTTAATAATTTGCATATTTTTACGGTTTACCCTCAATTTATGACTCAATGTCACCACTGTCCACTAAAGGGACACGCCAGTTTCGATTGCCCTTTTAATCGCGATTTGGAAAGCGTAGATGAAATGATCACACTACGTTACATTAGAGCTTGGGAAGCGAACGCTGATTTACATCGTGATTCGCGCCATCGCTATTATCCTGGACGCGCTTACGAAGGAATTTATGCGTTCCATCCTTATCTATTCGCTTCTGTCGAACAGAAATCACGCATATCGAGTTACAGGAAGTATATCGACGGCCTTACGAATACCGAGCCCGTGAACGCGAGTTGGAAAGGACCATTAAACCCCGGAGGTTTCTAGCTGCCTATAGTCCATCCACGGCCCTCGTTCAGACCACGCGTAAAGGACCCGTAAGAGCGGCTGTCTTGAAACGAGCTCTCAAAGCCGTTAGACCCCTCTCCCCGGACGTTGATGTCAATCAACCCGGTACTTCGACCGGCGGATATACCGATCGCAATCCCATACCTTCTGATGCAATCATATTGCACCCTTCACCCAGGAGTTATAGCCCTCCTCGTAAAGTGGCTCGCCCCAAAGAGAAAAGGACTCTTGCTAGCTTTAAAAAACTGCGTAAACGCCGTCCGCGCAAGAAAGACTAACTGTTTAGAGTATTTTTATATTTTAGAAACTGTGATTTTGTATATTTTATAGACTTAAATCCCATTTTCTGGGAGCGGTGTAAAAGCTTCTGTGGGATATAACTGGCCCCTTTTGCTTCGCAATCCAGTTTCCCCCCAGGCGCTGGAATACTCTAAAAAGGTTCTCTAACTGTATATATATTCCCCTCGCCCGCAAGGTACCGTTACAGGTGTTTTAACGGACATAAAAATCATTCTGCTATATACGTGTTTTGGCGGACATGGTAAGGCAAAAAGCCTGTAATGCACCAACTACCTTTCACAGCTTAGCCGTGATGATTCATATTACGACATCTAACAGCTGGTTGCTGACATGGAAACATCCATTGGACGCATAGTTCTTTGTTTGGCTTGAGCCAATCAGAGCGTTTTTTCCTGTCGACGTGTAGCTTTTCGGCCGATCATAAGGAGAGTGTTCAGTCTTACTGCTTTTACTTGATACTTTGTTGTTATTGCTGTCCAAGCCAGAAACACCGGCTTTTTGGTAAGAACTCTAGTAAACTGCTTAGATTATAGAAAGTATAACTGTTACCGGCGGCGGTGTTACCTCACTTAATTTAACTGCACTAATCATATTGTTTGTACTGCTATTTACCGTCAGTTATTAATTGTATCTATTTGTTGATGGAAATATTGCTCTTTGGAGAATACGGATAAATCACCCAAAATTCCCAGTTTTCTTGATACACTACAGGTTAGAGAGGCGGGCTATATATAACAATTGCGATTTATATCAATGTGGTGTGTATTCAATCTAATGTTATTTAGTAGACACTACCTGAGTCAATTGCTGTTCTCCTTATGTGTGATCAAATATACTGACGGTCGGCAGAATAGTGTGCATGATTGTGAGTGTGATGTGACTGGTAACAAAGCATTTCCTAAAGAATGCGACTTATACTTTAATCATAAGCCTTATCGTTGCGTTTAGTATAAGTCCTAGCTCTGTTTAAATAGATAGAGCGCCACGTCCTAAAGGAACTGTTAATATTTCCCGAAAGTTAATAATATCTGTCAGAAATTAATTATTAGTGATCTATCGAATAATACAATAGGTTTACACTGCAACCTTACACTGCAATAATAAAATCTAAGCATCCGAATTCAGCCTCCCGGGTGTAGATCCATCGGGTGAATGATCGCGCATGGGCTGGCTTCGGCTAATGTTTTGTTTATTAGCATAAAATATTGTCGTATGCTAAAGGTGTGTTAATTAACTAAAAGACATATAAATTTTGGCAGGTTAAACTGCTAAAGGTCTTCAAAAGCGCGAACAGATTTTATACCTAAGGGGCGATAACTGGACTCTCGGCAGCATGAGTAGTCCACTGCCTGACACACACTGAGCTTGAAAAAGGACTCGGGGTGTGCGGATTTACGGAGGCCCAACAGACCCTGACCCAAGCCACTTGGCTTGCCTGAGGACCAATCCCGAAAGGATTTTGAGGGGCGAGTGGACATGCATAGGGTAGAAAGACTTTAGACCAGACTATGGACGGCCCGAGCTGTTTGCTGCCTGGTGTACAATGAGCCTGAAAAGGACTCAGGGTGCGCTGGTAACAGCGGATTTACGGTGGCCCAACAGACCCTGACCCAAGCCACTTGGCTTGCCTGAGGACCAATCCCGAAAGGATTTTGAGGGGCGAGTGGACATGCATAGGGTAGAAAGACTTTAGACCAGACTATGGACGGCCCGAGCTGTTTGCTGCCTGGTGTACAATGAGCCTGAAAAGGACTCAGGGTGCGCTGGTAACAGTGGATCTATGGAGGACCCACAGACCCCGAGCCAAGACGCTTGATTTGGTGTTATTATTGTAGGGAAGGGTAGGGACTTTTGACATGTTTTTGTCTAATACGCTCATATCTTCCAATCTGTTTACTTTTGTTTAATATGAGTTCTCATTTTGTCCAGAATTTTAATGGGCTATCTTTCAGTCATATTTTGTATTGATTTTAAACAGATTTCGAAACGTTAACCCTATTACCACTGGGGTGTTTAGACCATTAGCAGCTCTGGCAGGGGGTCGATTCGGCCCCCCACTGTATTTTTATAATCATCCAATAAAATCCTACGAAATTTGGGCTGTAGGTGAAAAAATTATCGAAGAATATTCTCAAATCCAAAAAAATGAAAATTTCATAAGGTGGGTATAATAATTATCATAAAAAATAGAAGTAGTCCCAAGACAAAAATTATACATTTTTTTGATATTCTAAAAACGGATAGTGTGGCATTGTTGGGTAGCATTAGTAGGTTTTTCACTACGCTGAATCGAATGTGATTATATTCCATTTCCGAAAATTGAACTGGATGCTATTACTGTATTCGTGCACCTAAGAAGTGGGCGTGGCACTTCAAATTTTGAAAAATACGATATTCGGAAAATGCCCCCATCCCTTGATTTCAACGCGTTTTTATAGGTTTTCTGGACCGCTGAATCAATTGAAAGTATTATAGAAGCCTGAAGACTCTATGTTGAACAACATAGTGCGGCGAGCCATTTCTCAATTCTTAGTGGTACATCATTTTTGGTGCACCAATGTTAGGGAGTGGCACTTATTCTAATTTTGAAAAAGTACCACGCCCTAATTTTGGTGTTCCAATAATGACGTACCACTAAGACTTGAGGCTTCAATATTACTTTCAATGGACTCAGCGGTCCAGATAACCTGTCCATGTTCGCTTTTCGCTGGGTTTATTGTGACTCCGCACTTTCTTCCCTCCTTGATCGTTCGAAAATCCTCCAGACAAACTAAGTAGTCACCGGCGAAGTTCATGTCTTCTGGCGTCTTCCGGGGTGTCTAGTGGACTATCCTGGAACTCGTGTATCAATCCGTTGATGTGGGGCGTGAGGGATCAAGTTTGCCACCGGCCCCCTCGTTTCAGTGTTGAAATACAGCGGTGGCAGACTCACAACCGTTTGACCAACAGTTTTACCCACAACTGGACACTGGTGGGATTGTCTGTGAGGATGAGTCTTGGAGAGGACTTCACAGAGGATGTCCGCAAGGTTTAACCGCGCCGCCTTTGGAATGTGCCTCAGCTGCTTCACGCGGGAGTTTTGGAGCAGCTTCAGCACTTTCTCCATTGAGTAGGTCGTCGGCCCAGAAGGTGGTTGAGGTTGGGTGGGAGTGGAGGTGGTGTTGTTCACATTATAACAAATTATAATGATTGATAATATAAAACTGTTAGATATTAGTATACGTTACTGTAATCTTTTTTTTATCTATTAAGTTCTAGATAGTTATATTAGTTATAAAGTATCTAATATAGCAGGTCTGACAAATAAATCATATGTAAGCATCATATCTAGTTGATGTATTCAACAATGGGCTATTGTCATACCAGGAGGTCCATCTGTGCTCTTTTCATGGCAGTAAACATTAACGCTAGTTATAGTATAACATGTTATAATGAAGTTAGAGTAAATTTTACTTCTACTAATAAGGATTTAAAACAAGAGATGCTTGGCAAATTGGAAAAACTACGAAACAGCAATCAAGGATTATCTGACTCGATTGGGTTCACAACATCTTGGCATGAGAAAGGAATTCATCACCATTGCGAAGAATGTGGTGAAGCTTTATATCGAAGTATCGGTTTTCATGAAGGTAGTGGTGATGAGATCATGATTGATCTATCTGGTGAGAGTTGTATTAATAACGGAAGTAGTTTCTTGGTAGAACAGTTTTGCGTGGCTTTTGATGAAAAGAGTTGCCGACTCCTCGAGGAAAAAATTCGGCAAGACATCGCCCTCTCTGGGGATAGTGTCGTAGATCGTGATCAGGCTCGTATTTTTCTTCAGTTAAATTCTCTAAGGGAACATATGTTATTTGGATTATCCATCACTTACGAATCTTGTCAGACGATGTGCTGTGCTGGTGTCTGTCCCCGACCCACGTGGGAAGTTGGTTTAGCTACAACAACAACTACAACCAGGCCAAGCATTGAAACAACAGCGGTTGACTTCACCACGAAAAGCAGTTCAGTGGTTGCTATTCCGCTAATTTGGATGGTTTTGGTGTTGGTTTCATTAAGTGTAGTTTAGATAGAATAACATTTATTGCACAATGTGGAAAGTTTTAATCTACTTCAATATAATGTAATAGTTTGCGAAGTGACTATTTCTGAAATGATCTGTACCTCATAAAACTTTCCAAACATGAAAGTTAATTTAATAATCCTAGACAGGAGCAGAGGCATCTGTGTTATTGCAACTTGAATGTTTCGACCCTTCATTAAACTCGCTGGTGAAATACGTACTGTACAATACATAACAATAAATACAATACAATACATAACAATACATACAATAAATACAATTCAATACATAACAATACATACAATACAATACAATACATAAAATGAAGAATGAATAGTGAAAAATTTCTACATTTTCCCAAATGAAATAATTACATTGAAGAAAGTAGAACTTTGTCCTCTTTTTTTTCCATCTACCTTTGGAAGTACAATAGGACTTTTATTGAACCAAAGTATATCAGTAACAAAATACAGAAATTAACCAAAGCAACAGAGTTTAAGAAAAATCAGTATTAAAAAGAACTGTCAGACGTAAGCCAGACTGTCTCGGTACCAGTAAATACCCCGTCACTGGGCAACCATGCAATTCAATGATGCTTTTATTAGGCAGTTGGGCTGTTTATGTCATGATACCAGTACAGGTATCGGCATTTGATGAAGCGATTGAGTTTACCGCTATAGCATGGTGGACTGGACTCCTCGAGGCAGAGCGGTCTCCACGAAGGCACATTAGGGAAAATCTCAACAGTGAGAAACTTAACTGCCTCCTTGTCCACGAAACGCAATCGGAATAGCGTATCCCGCGCTTGTCAGCTATTTTTAATGATAAACGTTTTACAAACTGCTGGGTTGTTGGCGCCATTCCCCCGAAGGCCGAGAAGATGATGGGTGTAAAAGTGGATTGCTCGACTTCTCGGACACACTCCTCATACTTCAACTGCTTCCGTTGTTCATGGTACTGATGAGCTGCTTCTAATGACATCGCTGCATTGGTATCTGCCACTGGGTTGAAAACTGACACATCGATGTGCGTTTTCTGGTAGTGGCTGCCCCAGAACCCAGATACCAATATATCAAGCCTCGCCTGCTGGTCTGTTGTTGTAGACCGAAGTTCGAAAGACTCTCCTGTTAGCAGTTGGAGTAGCGGTTCTTCTGCTACATTGTGGGCTACCTCGGTGAGAGAATTGGAGATGAAATCCCTAATCTCATTGTGTCGTATTGAAGGATAATCTCCGGTGGGGCATGATAGAACGTGTGTAGCAGAAAATCGTACACCACAGGCACAACGAGATGGGAGGGAATTGGGTTGCCATCCGTACCGGAGACACAGCACATCCTGGAACTCTTCCTTGGAGAGGTGAGTACTGTGTAGGGTCACCGGTTTAGTATTCAGCCAAGCTGACATACCTTCCTAGGACCAAGTTCGGATAACTTATTTTGGTGTGCTGGCAGGTTATGTAGTGCATTTTCTGTTTTAGAGTAACAAGAGTTTCACACTTAATCATATTCGCAATTACCCGCTGGGCTTCTAAGACTTCCGGCATGTCATCAACGTCCGCGCTGTTGAAGGGTTCACAAATACGCTGGGAATTGGCGTATTGAGACTCAAGGTCGGATGCCAATAGAATTCCAAGACCACCATTCCTCGTCGGTGAGGAAATTAGCTTTCATTCTTCCGGTGTTAAGGAGGGATGGTCGACTATATTGCACAGCAAGCTATTTACGGTTTGCTCGAGTTTATCGAAGTGGGTTACTGCTTGCGGTACAACACGTGCAAGGTATCACCACCTGCATGCCAAACTGAAACTTAGGCCGGCGTACTCACAATGCAGATCTATGGCTGCTATTCTCCCAGGCTGAACAACTTCTGCAGCGAATTCATTTACCTCCTTTTTGATGAACTCCTCCCTAAAAGAGTCAGAGCCGATCACACTACCAAGAAATTGCATTCCTGTATCGTCGATTATGATGTCGGTTCCTGTGAAAACCACCCTTGCCTGTTCTACCTTTTCAGGTTTAACTGTAAGGGTACATTTTGTGGGGTTGGGATGGTACCCATATAATGGTCCTCGGTTATATACTATGTTCCAGAACTTCCTCAGTTCCTTGAAAGTCCCAGCCGCGTTCCCGTCATCCACAAACCATTTCTGAGTGACAACACACGCACTTTCTAACTCCTCTATTAGTGGCGTTAAACCCGTATCAAACATCGGCATTGCTACTGGATCACCCTGAGTTGAGCCTTCTTGAGAGAAAATAGTCAAAGAGGCAGGAAGGTTCTGATTAACAATTTCTAACAATGGTTTCCAGCGATGGAAAACTTTCCTGATGTTGTGGATTGTGGCCACCCTGTTCAGAGCATTGAAGGCGTTCGATGCATCTATTTGAAGGACCGCATAGCATTCCTCGGAGGCAAACACATCACTCATGCTATGTATAGCATATTCTACGCCAGACTTCTGCCCCATAGAGAGCTGCGTAGCGCCCCCAATGGCCTGTAAGTCATCCCCAATACACGGCATTACTGCCATACCAACTACCCATCGTAGCACTTCCCCAATACCAATTCGCCTCACCCCTGGACACTTATCAGAGCCAATAGTCGTGCCGATAAGGGAAGGGATAGAACTCCTGGGTGCAATACCTTCTGTGCCATTTGTTTTGCAAGATTACCAATCTCATGGCATAGATCTACCGAGTGGGCGTGGAACTTGGTTAATAGGTGTTTCCAACCTTGGACATCAAGCCCGAAGGGCCCCACTGCCTCCCCCCTCGTAGCTAGTAAGCTGGAAAAGATGACTCCACTGTCTATCTTTTCGAATACTACGCTATGGTATTGAGGGGCTCGACAAAACTCCTTGAGCAAGACCAAGGCATCTCTGCCTGTGCTGCTGCCGGGTGTTTCTCAACCAGTACCTCACGAACAGTCTTGGTAGTGCCATCTTTATATTTGAAAGCCTGGTTGAGATCAAGAGGCGCACCTCTACTAATCTCACCAAGACATCTTGTTGCTACTGTCAAGTTTCCCGTCAGCATGTGTTTAACAAACTGTTTTTGTAACACTACATCCTGTGAGTCGCGGTTCTTGCGCCTGGGTAGATGCGCCTGTATTGCCCATGCCTCTGCCACTAAGACATCGAATCTCCCTTGTTTCCAGTCAACTACCCTCTGTTCTAGAATTTTTCTATGTGTTGCCATAGTGGATGTCTTACTCGGTTTCTGGAGGAGTAACGACGGTATAATCATTAAAGCTGCTAGCGCACAATTCTGTTGTGGAGACTCCCCAGTATACAATCTTAGGAGACGGGTCAACTCTGATACAAAGTCGCTTCCCACCACTCCCATGGGAACCAAAAACAGATTCGCTCTCCAATGTACTACCATGTCATACGCCTTCGAAATTGACAATTGGGGGAAAGGAGCAGGTTCCAGATACGGGTATTTCTAAGCAAAACAATAAATTATCACCTTAATAATTACGAGAAATGAGAAGGCTACAAAGGTGGTCATTTCTAACCCAAAACAAACGATCATTTACCACTTTATGGCGGCATGATTTTAAGTATATTTGTATATAATATCGTTTATTTGGATAACCTTTCCATCTTGAATTTTTTGCTAAAAACGACACGATATTTTCGTTATATTTAATTAAATTTCAGATCAAATTTTATTATTTTTTTAATTTCAGATCAAATTTTATTATATTAAATTTCAGATCAAATTTTATTATATTAAATTTCAGATCAAATTTTATTATATTAATGCCTCTGCCCCCCCAGATATAATGGTCACCATACGGACCTGCCTAGAGCAAACTCCAGTACTCATTTAGCTACAATTTAAGGATGCAGGGCAGTGATGCTCCCTGGCTAGTCCCTAAAGCATTCATTCCAAAACGAAAACTGCCCTGACCCCAATGCGGGGTTGAACCCACGACCTCGGAGAGATGTAAATTCAATGTAACCACTACACCAAGGTGGGACTCATTAATTTATTATTAAATTAATTGGTTGGATAATTAGGTAATAATAAAACAGCTAAATTTTTTTTCCTAATTTGCATCATGTTCACTGTGCATCGTGTTCTGTACCGTGTGGTGTGTGCTACAACCGTTATTCTCAGTATTTCTGGTAGTTTGACATACTGATACTATCAGAAATACCAAAGCCAACGTACTGTAAATCGTTTGTGGAATAAAATTATATTAAAAAATAGCTTTTTAAAAAGTACGGTAATTTTAATGACCTCTTGTTGTAAAATTAAAACCTTGCTCGGCAAATTGTACATCTCGTGGTCGGTTGTTTTCCATAAAAATAAATAAATAAACTATATACATTATAAAATATAATAATTAACTATACTGTACTATAGGTCTACTATATACAACAATCAATACCGGTACCTATATCAAATATTACAATTAAAATTATACTCTAGCTGCAGGAATATTTTTACATTAAATTAAAGGTAAACTACAAGAACATGAAATAAAAAAACAAAAATTACTAAATTATGAATCGAGCTAGGGACAAATTTAACAAATATAATTAATAGAGATTCTAAATAAATTTATAACCAGGAAGCCAACAAACGAGCAGCAATAAATAAATATATCAAACAGCATCTCGGGAATCCACATTGAAACCTGAGTACTCCGCCTTGTCAATGTCTCTCTCGTTGGTGAACTCGGCTCGATCTATCCGAGAGGCCCGACTTCCTTCCTTCTCCAACCAATGTTTCAGCACTGCTAACTTGCTAGTC
>JAUCBJ010007553.1:0-87278 GCA_032718475.1 Nemertoderma westbladi
GGATCGTGCGGTAAGAGTAGTGGGGTAACGGTAGTGGTGACGTCGACGTGAGATAGAAACATGTTCGAATTCCTAGAATCACTATAACACAGTACCTACTGTATGTCCAACTGTAGGTGGTTATCAGAGCTCAGGGCTTTAGTGAGAAACAGGTTCCCACAGTGCTGGAGGTTGCCGCTACGGTTGACATCCAATCAGATCGATTGATCGTCAGAGATCCGCAGACCGGGGCTGGTCTCCTAGACACCGATAATCTCAAACTGAATCTACATTCCCCGTCACCCGCGTCGTCGGTGCGACTACAATCTCGTCGGTTCGCCACCCCCAAGGTCACTAGCGGACTCAATGGCAGTCTGTCTGCTGCTTCGGATAAAGCCATCAAGGTAAGTACCGGTACCATTACATAGGCCTACTGCTCCTTCGCGTTGCACATGATCAACCACACAAAGGCAACAAACAAATACTCAGCTTCATTGATCTGAATTACCAATTCGTTTACATTTTCAATTCATTTTTTATTTCATTGCGGTTTGCCCCTTCATCCCACCCCTCCTACCCTTCTTATCGCCTTGATACTGTAACCTAACGTAGTTCAGTATATATAATTCTATCAATGTGTACAGATATTAACTCTACTCTACCCGACGTTTCGCGGCATGTCAGTTCTTGCAGACTTTGAGATTTATAGGACATAGTGACATACAGGTAGGGTGGTGGCACCGTATGTAAGGTCCCCCGGCAGGTGAAACACCTACCAGTTACTCTGTTGTTGTTGTAATTTACTATAAGTATTACCTTAGTGAAGTAGCATCACTTACTAATCAGTAGATCGGACTGCCAGTGTATAAGTGAACGTGTATTTAACAAAGTAACAAGAGTACCGTGACCGTCGGTTGGTATTGTCTATGTGATAGTTTTCAGCAACATTTTATATTAATAATGGTGAGTTATTGAAAATTCAACTCAAATGGATCGGATTGCCCCTTTTTATTTATTATTTATTCGATATAAACAGATTCACAGCAATATAAAGCAATAAAACTGATAATTAATAAATTAATAATTACTTCGGAAGTAAATCGTAAAGTTATTTTTATATTAAGTTAATATAATTTTCTGGTTAATATTCTTAACAAATAAATTCCTAGAAAATTCCTCATTAATCATTCAATCAAATCAAAACAAATCAAACGGTATTATACAGATGGTGCTGCTTAATGGTACAGTAATATAATAATTAATTCAAAGAGTTGAGTTGAGGTAAATATTTCTTATTTAAGTTTTCCATACTTCTTTTATTTCCGTCTATCATTAGGTATCCGGTGCTGAGGGTGTCTTTATAAACTCGAAGACCACACACTTGCGAGCCAATGGGGACATCAGACTCAGGGTTTTAGAGTCAGCTGGCGGGATAATTCTCGACTCGCAGCAGGTCTACTTCAACCGTAGTAGGTTGAATGGGAACCGGAGGTTGACTTCCAGTCCCCCCAGCTACTCCCGACTGTGCGTGTGTGGCGCCACCCTGCGGTTGTTCGCTGTACGAGCGGGCCTTCGTTGTACAGACGGGGTTGCGAAACACTGCCGAACTTAGCAGCACTATCGCCGAATCTCTTTATTATCTGTGCAGCAGCAATGTACAACAATGTTTCGGAATAAGGCGACATGTTTAAAAACAAAGAAATTATTTAATCTCAATAAAAATGTCGTAATTTTTATTGAAATGTTAAAAATTTGAGAAAATTGTTATTGAATATTTATCTGAATTATTTGTTTTATAATTGCATTTCTGACCACTGCAATCAAGTATTCGATTTATATTTAGCATATTCGTCATCTCGCTGTTGACATCAGATTGTTTTCCTACCATTAGCCTCACATCTACGTGATAATTCGACTATTTTTATATTCTGCACTATAGATGCATTCGATGGATCAGTATGCCAAATTTGAATGTTTAATTATTGATTGTGTTGGGAATCCAACATTGTTTATAGACACACACGTTGATTCCATTGGATAGATTCCGATTTATTGACTGACACGACTGGCACACAATTTCACAGTTATTAATCTGTTGTTTTTATTTATCACTTACTGTAATAAAAATTAATAATATCAATAAGCAGAAGTTATTTATTCGGGTCGCCTCCGACGTAGCAGCAAAGAGAGGAGCCTTCGGGTCGCATCCGACGTAGCAGCAAGGAGAGGAGCCTTCGGGTCGCATCCGACGTAGCAGCAAGGAGAGGAGCCTTCGGGTCGCATCCGACGTAGCAGCAAAGAGAGGAGCCTTCGGGTCGCCTCCGACGTAGCAGCAAAGAGAGGAGCCTTCGGGTCGCATCCGACGTAGCAGCAAGGAGAGGAGCCTTCGGGTCGCATCCGACGTAGCAGCAAAGAGAGGAGCCTTCGGGTCGCCTCCGACGTAGCAGCAAAGAGAGAAGCCTTCGGGTCGCATCCGACGTAGCAGCAAAGAGAGGAGCCTTCGGGTCGCCTCCGACGGAGCAGCAAAGAGAGGAGCCTTCGGGTCGCCTCCGACGTAGCATCAAAGAGAGGAGCCTTCGGGTCGCCTCCGACGTAGCATCAAAGAGAGGAGCCTTCGGGTCGCCTTCGACGTAGCAGCAAAGAGAGGAGCCTTCGGGTCGCCTCCGACGGAGCAGCAAAGAGAGGAGCCTTCGGGTCGCCTCCGACGTAGCATCAAAGAGAGGAGCCTTCGGGTCGCCTCCGACGTAGCATCAAAGAGAGGAGCCTTCGGGTCGCATCCGACGTAGCAGCAAAGAGAGGAGCCTTCGGGTCGCCTCCGACGTAGCAGCAAAGAGAGGAGCCTTCGGGTCGCATCCGACGTAGCAGCAAGGAGAGGAGCCTTCGGGTCGCATCCGACGTAGCAGCAAAGAGAGGAGCCTTCGGGTCGCCTCCGACGTAGCAGCAAAGAGAGAAGCCTTCGGGTCGCCTCCGACGTAGCATCAAAGAGAGGAGCCTTCGGGTCGCCTTCGACGTAGCAGCAAAGAGAGGAACCTTCGGGTCGCCTCCGGGTCGCCTCCGATGTAGCGCAGAGAGATTTTATGTTTATTTGCCACACATCCAGTGTAGCACTACAGGATAATTTATTGTTTTAAAATGCGGTCTGGTTTCTATATTATTGAATTAATGTTGTTTCTATCACTATAATAATAATATATTGTGTAATATACCGTATTCAATGATTGGTTGTGCTTGTGCAGTTAGATTACCAGTATTATTTTACGTTAATTGGAATAATAATCTTCGTTAATTATGTGCTTCTTATACTTACTTTTTTGTTTCTTATACTTTTTTGTTCAGTGTTGTTGCATAGTTATTTATGCTGTTATTAGGCGATTTATATAATATACAATATATAATATATTACATATTTACAGTTTCGTGGGAGGGGTCCAATATGTTTGGTATAAAAATGAAGACCTTGAACGAGTAATTCAACTGCTAATTATAACTTAGCAATGCTAGTGGATATATCAAAATGGTTTTAAAAAGTAAACATTTATAGTAAGTGGGATTCCAACACATTCAACACAATTTCAATAACTGTGTATGTATACCAATTTACATTGAGCTAATATAGACCATGTATTAAGTTTGTAGACCTTGGATAATTGTAGACCTTGAATACAGCCAATGTAATCATCACTCAAGGTTTACATTTCGTCGCATGGCAATAAAAAGGCGCTGACTCTGGTTTTTATCAAACTGAGAAAAACGCATTTATTCCAGCCAAAATGTCATCACACTAAATCGGAACTTTAATTTCATCCGTTTAAAAGGAGCTAACTCATTATTTGAGTAATGACTTTGAGTTAGCTCCCTTTAAACGGTTCTGTTTAAGGGGGGGGGGGGGGGGGGGGGGGGGTATCACCCCATGCGACTGCATATACACCAAAATGAATGAAACATATATACCGAAATGTTCAGCATCTATATGGCTACGGGAGTATTGGTTTTGTAAAATTTGTCCATTTGAATGTTCTATGATCCATTATGTAACTGCTTCTCTTTGTCTATCTCAAAATATGTGATGCCCGAAATATAGCCCGAACATACTAAAGCCCCCATAAATTTTTCAAAAACAATTATATTGTGTTGAAATTTTCACAGAAGATAGCCTACATATCTAGGTTCATTGGGCCAAAGACTTGGCCCGAGAACTGCAACCCAGTTGGTACTACAGATCCTTCTACATGATATATTTTTCATAAAAATCTTTCCAAATTTTGAAAAAAACCGACTTGCACAAAAATCCCATATTTTTCGGACAAAATGGTTTGCAAAGGTATCCATACTCAGTTTTCTTAGTTAAAGGTCACAGATACTGTAATTGTGTTAAAGTTTCAGAACAGTAGCTATAAAAATAAAAAAAAAATAGATTTGGGGTGATACCCCCCTTAAAAGGAGCTAACTCAGAATTTGTAGAAATATTTTAAGTTAGCTCCCCTTAAACGGTGCCGTTTAAAAGGAGCTAACTCTGTTATTGGAATTTCTTTCAAAATCATAAATGTAATCAAATTAAATTTATTATACAGGTTATCTGGTGGTATAAATAACGAGTTACACACGAGTTAGCTCCTCTTTAATACCATGTGCCGATTACTTTATTTAAGATTGACATTTTTGCTATTCAAGATTTGATTTGATATCCAACGTCTTGTAGACAAATTACCCAAAAGAGCATTGTACACACGCCAACCTTGTGATGTGAGTTCAGTGCCTTCGCGCAGCACGACGCTCAGTTATGAGATACAAATTAAAATTTAGCTATTCTATCACAAAATCGGTATTTAAGAAATATAACAAAACAGCCAATAAATCAAAGAAGAGGTGAAAGTTCCTCCCTTCGACCCCCCCCCCCCCCCCCCCCCCCCTCTTAACCCTATCCATACCGGGGTATTTTAGACGCTCAAACTACCGGGGGGGGGGGGGGGAGGACTTTTGGGGACGTAAAGTTTGGAAGCATATAACTTTGTGTGGTGTGATGATATTACTTTAAAGTAAAAAGTTTTAGATACAAAATTTATTCCTCTATTCAAATATTCCACACACTAATGCTCAAATATAATATTTATATACTATAATTATGTTTAAATTGATTTTAAATTGATATTAAATTGATTGAATTTTAAATTTCCCTCCTACAATAGTTCAGCAATAGTATGATAGTTTCAGAGACAGGTCAGTTTACGAGTCATTTTCATGGTCATAAATAATAATATGAAAATAAATTTTTGTTTTAAGATAAAGAATAATAAATTTTAGGAAAAGTAACGGAATTTCACTTGCAATAAATGTGGTTTGGCTTTGAACCAAGCAATCAAATAAAGTGCGTCTCCAAAAGTCCCCCCCCCCCCCGGTATGGATAGGGTTAATCTCACCCCAACCCAAAGGCGCACAGAGGATTTATGAAAGGGAGGTATTAACAAAAAATGTGTGTTTTAAAATTAATATATTTAAGGCGTGGAGGCGACCCAATTTGTAAGAAAAATTATTGTAAGAAATATTAAAACTTACCTTATGTCAATCTCAGCCAATACTTTTGGGAGATAAACAAGAAGCAAGCATTCTTATTAGTCTGGCTCCTTACTACACTGCTTGATGTCATTAACCTTTTCCAGGCTCGAGTAGTGGTGAAGTGGGTTTAACTGATTCCAGCTAAGCAATAGCAAGCATGCCAGCCATGGAATGGGGGAGGTGGAAGTATAGGGTGTTGTGAGATTGGGAATTGTATAGTTAATTACGTTTACATCAATTAAAACACATTTCTTAAAGTAAATCACTTGAACTTAATTAAAAACGAATGGAATGTGGTATGGGGATTACAGCTGTATAATTTTTAAGTATAAATATTTAAATCTTATACTAGTACTATAAAATAATTAATTTCCATTAAAGGGCTGGCAGAAAAATACTGTTTTTATTACAGTAGTCAACTTAATTAACTAAGTAACTGCTTTATCTTAGCTTTTCGAAGGCCACACGCAAATTCAATTCATTGCGTTAGTGGTACTCGTATGCTAAGCTCATTTACTTTCGTGGCTCGCCCCACACCTGCAGCAGTGTGTACAACGGTATCCTCCCACTCTGAGTATTGTTGCTGTATTTTATAATCTACTAGCAGGCAATACCCGAGGCATGTTACCCGGTATTTCCCGCTACCGGCATAGACCTACTGGCGTACTGGTATACCGGTATAGGCCTACTGACGTACCGGTACCCAGTACCGGTACCGAACGTGAATTAAACTTTTCGAAAAGTGGCCTATAACGACCGCTGGTTAAAGTTATACACACATGCCAAGTTCCACCGCAATCCCTCCGCCCGTTTTGGAGGAGTTCGAACACACAGAGAGAGAGAGAGAGAATTTGATTTTTATAGGTATAGATTACACAGTATAATATTCTATTTTTATGTTCTATTGTATTTTATAAAGTTTTAGACAATAGAGTAGGCCTACACGAATGTGAGTTCAGAAGCATGCTCTCTAGGCTATGGTATACTACAGTATTCTATTATATCGTGACTGATTGATATGGTAGGGCATCGTCTAAGCAACACAGTAGTACCTAAGATGTGGGTACGTGCTCCCTGTCCTATCTCCATCTGACTAATTCCTACGTTTCTGGAACGTCAGTATAATAGCCAATAGGGTTTATGAGTTACAATATCACACTCCATATTAAAACTAATATTAAGACTTGCCAAACAAATTACGAGTGGAAATTGTGATTTATGAATTTATTATTGTTTTGTTCCTACTCATTCCATTACCGTCAATTTTACTGTTTTATTGTACTGTAGTGTACATTGTGAGATATTGATATTGATTGAATAATACCCCACGGTTGGCATTCTTAGTGTACGTTTAATTGTATTATTAATGACATTTAATCTATGATATCTTCCAAATTTTCGGTAACATTGACATATTTAGGAATTTGATATTTATGTTTATAGATTATCTGATTGATAATCAGATAATCCCTAGGGAAATCCTAGGATAGGATACATCCTATCCTCAGATAGGATATACAGTAGGCTCAGATAGGAAATACAGTATCCTCAGATAAGATATGCAGTATCCTCAGATAGGATATACAGTATCCTCAGATAGGATATACAGTAGGCCTATACTCAGATAGGATATACAGTAGGCTTATCTTCAGATAGGATATACAGTATCCTCAGATAGGATATACAGTATCCTCAGATAGGATATACAGTATCCTCAGATATACAGTATCCTCAGATAGGATATACAGTAGGCCTATCCTCAGATAGGATATACAGTAGGTTTATCTTCAGATAGGATATACAGTATCCTCAGATAGGATATGCAGTATCCTCAGATAGGATATACAGTATCCTCAGATAGGATATACAGTATCCTCAGATAGGATATACAGTATCCTCAGATAGGATATACAGTATCCTCAGATAGGATATACAGTATCCTCAGATAGGATATACAGTATCCTCAGATAGGATATACAGTATCCTCAGATAGGATATACAGTATCCTCAGATAAGATATACATCCTCATATAGTATATACATACAGTATCCTCAGATATACAGTATCCTCAGATATACAGTATCCTCAGATAGGATATGCAGTATCCTCAGATAGGATATACAGTAGGCCTATCTTCAGATAGGATATACAGTATCCTCAGATAGGATATACAGTATCCTCAGATAGGATATACAGTATCCTCAGATAGGATATACAGTATCCTCATATAGGATATACAGTATCCTCAGATAGGATATACAGTATCCTCAGATAGGTCCTAGATTTATAGTTTATCGATTGATTGATTGATTGATTATATAGATACCTTAGGAAATATATATAATTACTGTATTAGTGGGATATACTGTACTGTAGTTTAACTTTTACCCGGTCGGGGGTCTGATGTCTCTTACTGTCATACCGGTAACGGTTTTTAGGCCATTATATTGTATTGCTGTATTGTAGATGTTGCTTACGTAGTCAGGCCCTGGCGATACCCTAACTGCCCAACGGGGAGAAATGTAAAGGCCGTGTCATTAATTAATTATATAACTTTTAATTGACTTACTTGGCTTTTAAAACTCCTGCCCCAGCACCCCCCTTCTAATGGATCATTGCGACGCCCTCAAGTCGCATTCCACTATCTGCTATCTTAAACAATTTAAACCGATCTACTGAACTTTTATAACCATTCTCCGAAGGTGAGTTCCACGACATTTAGGTACATAAGCAGTGAATCTCTGACGAGCGAAACACAAAGACTTCCTGGTCCTGGATCATGGTAATCACCCGAGAATAGCTGCAAGATTTAGAGTGGGTTGGGGGGAAATTTCAAATCCTCGATATTTCTTGCTAATTATTGGCAGAAGTGGGAATTTCTGCACTTACTTTCCAGTCATAAAAAAGTTAGTGAATTCAACAGCAAAGACCAACAAACCAGCAACAGCTAAGACAAGCTAACCAACAGGTAACCCACCAAACCAACAGCTAAGACAAGCTAACCAACAGGTAACCCACCAAACCAACAGCTAAGACAAGCTAACCAACAGGTAACCCACCAAACCAACAGCTAATGTAAGACCAGCAATCCAACAGCAAAGACCAACAGCGAAGACCAACAATTCCATATCTCCAAGCGGGAAGACCATATTTTATGGCTTTGAATAGATTAATTCTTAGTACGGACAAAATAACATTTGACTTTGAGACCCGAGATATTTACTTATATCTGCATGTCAGTCTGTCGGTGACCGTGACCGATTCAGCATTGTTTATCGAAGGCTACATTGGCGTTTATTGTAATTTGTGTTGCTATTTCAAATAAATCAGAATCGGAATTGTAATCCTTTGTTTATACTGACAATTACATGCTACAGTATGTACGATAGGACTATAGACCACATACCTTCAAATTACATTGTAGTCAAAGTAATGTGCAGTATGTGGTATTGAGTAATGTAATAAGATTCATGGTCTACTTTAATTGTGTAGACCTTGAGGATAATTACTATTCAAGGTCTACATATATTTGTAGACTTTGAATTGTTAATTTAAGGGACTACTACTACTGTACATAAGAAATGTAGACCTTGAACAATTTATATAGAATATTACGGATAACTTTTTAATCCTTAATAATTTTTATTTTTAAGTATGATATTTGAAATCAGGTCGCTCAGACTGATAGGCCTATATACTTTTTTTTTGGGTTTTTGGGGTTAAAAAAATTTTGTTACTTCACTATATCTGAGCCAGTCACATAAATCGTTAACCCTTAATAATAGTTGAATTGATAAAAATTACTTCTTAAATTGACTTTAAAATTTTTCAAAACGTCCCATCCAACAAGCCTGCAATAAATATTGCAATGCAAGCAAGCTTTAGGTTAACCAAGATAACATTTAGGTTAACCATTCAGGCCCCAGGTACTGGTTAACCTAAATATAAATTGTTATTTTTATATTATTATTATAAATTATTTTTATTATTATTACCTAATACAGATTTGACACCGCTGAAGACCTCAGGACCTCTTCTATACGTTATATCACATACAGTACTCTAGTAAACTGTACTCACGCGGTCTGCTGGAGGGAGTGCCGGACTGAGGTCTGTTCTCGGTCGGTTTTGGTGTCGGTTTTCTAATTTGTTTTCTCGGACTGGTAGGAGGTGTTGATTTATCCTTCCCTGTTGGTAAATAACGCACAATTTTATTATTAAATTATGAAAAACAAATAGTGTCTTGCGAATATTATTTATGTTGGCGATGACTTCCAACCTTACAGTAGATAACAATATAATGGATATGAAACTGCGAACAATATTGGGTAACTTTGTCAACACTACTTATTTTTTTGCTTGTGCTTTCTATATGAATATATATATAATTCGTAATGAATATATCGTAGCTTAAGTGTCATAAAGGTCCTACAGTAAGTTGATTTTTGTCGGAATTGACCTTTTTATGCAATTCCTCACATTAATAATACATGCTCTATCAGCTGGTGAAGTTTTGATCACTTTTACTTTTTAACCAATGGAAATTTATGATTAATGTGTGGTAAAGAGGAGCCCCATATTCCACAGGGCAACCAATGGGAAGTGATTATTATTGCTAACTGTAGTAAAGTGAAGTCCCATAATCCTACGGGGCGATGTTTTACTGCAGAAAGGCCCTTTACTATCAGTTTTATACTGTAGTATTCATGGTTAAAGGCTTATAGTGTGCATGGTATGGTACTGTGTGGTTAACAGTATGCCTACCGGTATCTTAATTACATAAACCGTCATGCATGTGTACTGTGTAGTGTAAGCCTATTGAGCATATTTACCTAATTAAGATGAGTACTATAAAGAATGAGGAACTTGCAATGCTATTAAGGGATGATTACCAAGATGTAGAAGCACATTCATGGGTTATAGTGATGCTGAGGATATTACTAGTAAAATTGTGTCTTGTATCCAACCACCACCATCAAGCTCTACCAAAAAAGTGAAACAGAAACGTGGTAGGAAAGGCAAGTCCACTCCTAAACATTGGTATCGCAATCGGAATAAAAGACAAAGGCTCGCTGGTAAAGAGTACATTTCATTCAAAGAAGGCTAATATTACAGTCCATGAACGAGCACATAAACCTAGGTGTCATTGTAAAGATAGATCAACAACACTGCACTACAGTGCTGCAGGTAAGCGATAATGAACTTCATCGATTTTTTAAATTATTCTGGGTGTTTTACATCGTTGGATTAAAATAAATTGTTCGTTGAAAATAAATTGTTCGTTCGAACTCTAGTAGTTAATAATCCAGTTGCAGTTAGGGCCAGTGAAAAAGGGGCAGTTCGGGAAGGGGAAACATGATAATGATGGGGTGGTTGGATCTCGACCCTGTACTACAGGCAGATGTATAGTCCCATTGGATAATATATTTTCTGTATAATATACTTTCTGTGTATCTAATTTATATGTAATATTGTCAATAAACATAACTACAGTAACTATGACATTGTCAAAATCCAATGCGTTTGAGCCCCACAATGTGGGGCTCGATTGGCAATAATGTCATGGAATGGCCATAATGAATCCACAAGAGACTGCAGGTTACGTTGTTCACCAACATTTACCAGGTTACTTTTCGTGATATTACACCAGCTGCATGGGCGGCGGCTACTATGACTCATTATCCCTACAGTAGTATTATATCATAGTAGTACAGTAACTGTAACTGTAACTCAGAACTGACAATGCTGTAAAGGATGCTTATACAGTAGAAGTTCAAAACCGCTTTGAAGCACTTCAGTCAATGGATGAAGACCAATCCACCAATTCAATATACCAGAATATAATAACAGCCCACAAGGAATCAGCTAAGAGGCATATCCCCCAGAAACCCAAACGAAAACAATATGTGCCATGGCAAAACTCTGAGGTTACTTGTAAGAGAGAAGATCTTAAGATAGCCTACAAAGTTAAAACCGAACAACCAACAACCGAAAACATTAACAAGGTTGAGAAAGCTAAGGACGATCTTAAATTGGCCTACACCATCAGCCAGGAAAAGTACATACAGGATAAAACTGAGGCAATTACAACTGCTCACATACAGCAACAATCAAGACTTACCTGGCAAACTGTAAATGAGGTATCTGGTCGGAAAAGTTGTGCAAAGGGGCGCCTCAAAGCCGATAGTCCTGAAGAACGTGTTGGGAAGTGGAAAAATCACTTCAGCAACTTGCTTGGGCAGCCACCAAACATCGAGGTCAGCCCTACAAGGAAAATATATGACAAGACACTACCTATAGAAACAGGGGACTTCACACCTGCCGAACTCCAAAGAAGCATTAAAAGCATGTCCAATAATAAAGCGAGTGGATTAGATGAAATCCCAGCGGAGGTATGGAAAACCGGAGTGCTAAACAGAACATTATTGAATGTTTGCAACCGGATGTTAAAAGGGGAAAAGCCACCACCAATTTGGACTAAAGGTCAACTAAAGCCTCTCCCCAAGAAAGGAGACCTCGGCATACCAACAAACTATCGTGGGATCTGTCTGCTTGTGGTAGCTGCCAAAATATACAATAAAATGATTCTATATAGGATTAGGCCCCACATAGAGAAACTACTGCGTAAGAGCCAAAACGGATTTCGACCAAGTAGATCATCAATAGCTCAGATACTTGCACTACGGAGACCGATTGAAGGAATTAAGTGAAAGAATCTCCCCGCTGTCATGACTTTTGTGGACTTCAAGAATCATTCGACTCCATCCATAGAGGTAAAATGCTTAAAATCCTAAGAGCTTATGGAATACCAGAAGTAATTGTTGCTGGCATTGGATTGTTATATTGTGACACAGAAGCGCAGGTACTCTCACCAGATGGTGAAACTGAGTTTTTCTCAATCCTGGCTGGCGTACTGCAAGGTGACTCATTAGCACCATTACTATTTGTAATTGTGCTGGATTACGCAATGAGGACGGCCACAAAGGGTGAAGACCTGGGATTCACACTTCAAGAACGCTGAAGTAGTAGATATCCGGCAACTACAGTCACAGACACCGACTTTGCGGATGACATCGCCCTGCTCTCTAATACCCTAGCAGATGCACAGCTTCTACTAAATAAAGTGGAGAGGGCTGCTAAGGAGGTTGGATTGCATATAAATGCTACAAAGACCGAATTCATGACCTTTAATGTTGATGGAAACTTGACAACCATTGATAATAATCAACTAAGGAAGGTCGATGACTTCCAGTACCCTGGATCATGGATAGATAGTAGCAAAAAGGACATAAAAGTTAGGAAAGCAAAGGCTTGGGTAGCTCTATCAAAAATGGATACCATCTGGAAATCAGAGCTCTCCAGGCACCTGAAGACTAAGTTCTTTCGAGCCACAGTGGAAAGTGTATTTTTATATGGGGGTGAGACCTGGACACTGACTAAATCACTTGAACAACGAATTGATGGTTGCTACACAAGACTGCTAAGGGCAGCCCTAAACATCAGCTGGAGACAACACATGACAAACGCCGAGCTTTATGGTACAATACCACCTGTATCAACCACCCTCCGAGAACACAGATTAAGATTCAGTGGGCACTGCTGGCGAAGTAAAGACGAGGTCATATCAGATCTACTTTTCTGGCAACCAACTCATGGAAAGCGTAGTCGTGGACGACCGGCCATAACATATATAGATCAACTTGAAAGGGATACTGAACTTAGGAGAAACGATATTGCGACAACTATGGAGAATCGGGAAGCCTGGAAGGATCTCATTTCCACTGTCCGAGTTCGCTCGACCTAGTAGTAGTAGTAGTAGTAGTACAGTATAGGACAAACTTTCAGGTCAACAGCTAGCGAATATTCACAAGAAAGTTTATCTGCAGTAGTCCAAATCTCAGCCAGATCTTCATGAGATTCTCATAGTTTTCCTGAATGTCAGGTACAATGCCAAGTATTAATAATTTATTTACTCCAGAATCTAACATTAATACTGCGCTTGGATGATTAAAACTTCAGGTAAGTAAGGCTGCAGGAAAACTGCATTAGTCTTATTTATTTAAGGATTTCTATATTTTGCACTACTTATAAATTTCACTGCACCCCGCACCTACAGCAAAAAAGAATTTTCCATGCATCTAGTGTATTTCTAGCTGCTTTTATCGGTGTCAGCGACCTCAAAAAACCTACGAATCTTGGGACTTCCAATTTTGGGCTACGTGAAAATGTTCAGGGCACCATGTATTTCTAGGATACTTGCGATATTTTTATGGTTTCTGTTGGACTCCGCGACCTCGAAAACCCATATAAGGACCAAAATTACAGCATTTTATATAAATTTAGGTGGTCTACCTATCTTCCATGATGGAAGTTGCTGTAATGCACAAAGTTAGCGTCGTTCAAAAATACTTAGAAAGGGCCATATGGAAATGCGTTGTGACAGTGTGCACTCAAGTGTTGAAATTCACACTCCATCGGGGTACTTAACTGCTGCAGTTGGGGCTATTCTTGTTTATCCGTACCGAATTCATGATGTAACTACAGAGATGTTCTGTAACTTCGTTAAACTCAAACGATTTAATTCCATAAGACCATAATTCCATTTTAAATACTGGTAATGCCTGTGTGACGGACTTGCACCAACTTAAGTACGAGCCATGTGGATGCCATGTGGACCATATCTTATCGCCTAGATCAAGGCCGAATATGGAATGTGTTTCCTTTGACTTAGGGCCTTTCTAAGCCCTATAGGGGTACTGGTATATGTACGCCTAGCCTATTGCATTGACTAACTACAACAATATGTTAATTATAATGTCAACTCACCTTCATGTGACATTGGTGGGGTTTCATTCGCACCTATGGTAGAGGTAACCTTTTTTGGGCTGCTGGTGGGTGTGGGAAGCCGTTTCTCTGGGCTGCGGATAGGTGGTGTAGGTTGCCTTTTCTCTGGGCTCCCACTAGGTGGTGTAGGTAGCCTTTTCTCTGGGCTGCCAATAGGTGGTGTAGGTAGCCTTTTCTCTGGGCTGCCAATAGGTGGTGTAGGTAGCCTTTTCTCTGGGCTGCCAATAGGTGGTGTAGGTTGCCTTTTCTCTGGGCTGCCAATAGGTGGTGTAGGTAGCCTTTTCTCTGGGCTGCCACTAGGTGGTGTAGGTAGCCTTTTCTCTGGGCTGCCACTAGGTGGTGTAGGTAACCGTTTCTCCGGGCTGCCGGCAAGTGGTGTTGGAAGTTTTTTCTCGGGACTTCCTCCAGGCGGTGTCAACTCAAATTCATCGTAATCATCATACCCTGCATGAGGTGCACTTTTGACTCGATCGTCTGACCACATTGTCAGTTGGTCGGGTTTCTTTTCAATTATTGTAACTAAAACATAGAAATGTAAAAAGCATAATGCTGTAGCAGCATGTGTTAATTGATAGGCAATTGGCCTATTTTGATAACAGGCAAGCTGGGGAAATGCACTTTCCTCTTCATGTATTTCATTAATTTAGGTGTTAAAAGAAGCGAAAGATTATTAACTTAATTAGTAGAGGTTATTTAAATCCTATATTTATGTAATAAATAAGGATTATAAGTTAGATTTGTATACTTATTTATTATTAGTTAAGTTAATTAATTAAATTTCACAGTTTAGAAACATATTTTTGTGCAATAAATTTTAACATATTAATAAATATCACTGACATCAACATCTGTAAACCAACTACTGAACAACTAGATGATCGCGATGTTCCTGTTCCTTTCTTCTACTCTTTCTTCTTTAATGAAGTGAATTCCAGATAACTTTAGGACACGTTACTTACTTTCAAACGATTATACGTTTGAAAAATATATTATGTAAACAGAATATCAGGGGCCAATTCGGGGGCTCTTGTCCTCAGGGGCAATTTAATTGTTTGGGGGCAATTTTCTGGTTTAGTACCGAGATATACTGTAGTTAGAAGGGACTCCTTCAGGGGGAGTGCTAACGGTTCCGGTACTGGGACTGGAGTAGTGAGTGCATTATGCATCTGTGAGTTGCTGTATGCATATCGGTACTGATTAATGAATTATATTATAAGCCTTGGTGGTTTGGGAGATACCCCCTCTTGTTTATATTGTATATGGGACATCAGATCTTATACTGTATTAGCGGATTTAACTCTTCATGGATTTAAAGCAGATCCATCCAAGGTTCGAACAATTTTGGAAATGAAACCACCTAAATCCAAAGAAGACGTAGTTGTAAATTATTTTACTTCAGTATAAGATTTATGCCCAAAGGTTTTATGGAATTGTGACCCTAACTGCCTTCTTGATCACTGTGGCCCTTTTTGGACCATTTGGGAGAGGACAGTGGCAGAATTAGAGTTAGTTTTCAGCAAATCCAATGGCGCAGAGATCCCGATTGGAGTACCTGTACTAGTGTATTCCTGAGAGCTGTCTCACGGTTGCCTGCACAATACCACCCCTGTCCAGACAAGAACTAGTACTAGGATCGGATGCTGCATTGCCAGTAAGCAAGTTGATCGATTTCCATGTTTGGGATGATTGCCTGCTGTCGTCAGCATCATTAATGGCATCAACCTGTTGGTTTATTAGCTCCTGTAGATTAACAGAGTACTGCCTGTTCAGGGACCTAGATGCAGCCAGACAAGAAAGAAACAGTAGTGTTCGCGCAGTGCCAACATTTTCCAAGAGTGAGTTCTGCATCGATATTTTACAGGAAAGTCTCGGATTAATTATGGATTGTTTATGGGCTATTACTACTGGAGTTTTAGTCACAGGAATTAGAAGTAATGTTTTAGTTCGGTTGGTCAGATTATATTATGTTATTTTATGTTGTTGTTTTTCACAAAATTAGTTTAAGGAGCACTTTATTTCCTTCCAGATAATAAATGCCCTTCTTTTCCCGGATCCCAAACTTAGATACATAGGTTTTTTAATGCTTTTACCGGTACATTGGTTTATTCATTTATCGGAAGAGTTTTCTGTATATATATATATGCATGTATCAGCCCTACCAGGAACGAATAAAAGTTGGAATATTTACTTAATAACATTTTAATAAGACCTTATTACATTACAATTCTGATGATGCTGGAATATCGAACCTGCTACACACTAGATTCAAATGCAAGTGATTTCATCCTTTAAATGTTGATAGGGTATCTATAACTAATATATTTAGATGACATGATATCTTTGAATTTAATTGAATTAGATTTTATCATCAGTTGTCAGTACCTTATAAAACGATGGTTCACGAATCCCTTCATGAAGAGGCATAGCCAGAAAAGAGAAGGCCAACTCTCAATACCTTTCGCTCAGAATACAAAGAAGTTATTTTGGTGCTCTAATATTGACTTTGAGTGGTGTGGCTCTCAGTCACATCATAAACTATGACGAAACCAATTTCACCAAGAGAAAAAATGAAAAGGGTGGCTAATTTAATTAATGAATTCATCCAAATCTGCACTGCTATTGTTTCTTTGATGTGCTGGCGCTGGGCCATGTATATATACCACATTTCATTTCATTATATTTAATCAATTCAAAAATCATGCAAAATCATCCCCCCTCCCCATGCAGTTAATATGTGTGATACAGTATGTGAACTAAAGGTGGATTCCCTGGAATGAGACAATGGCACCAAATCTGACTGACTCCAAACCACATGGCTTTGAGTCAGTTTTCATGGCCACCAATATTGAAAGGATCCATATTGAAGGGAAGGATCCATTCCTGAGTAAAAATACTACTACTACTAGGTCGAGCAAACTCGGACAGTGGAAATGAGATCCTTCCAGGCTTCCCGATTCTACATAGTTGTCGCAATTTCGTTGATCTATATATGTTATGGCTGGTCGTCCACGACTACGCTTTCCATGAGTTGGTTGCCAGAGAAGTGGATCTGGTATGACCTCGTCTTTACTTCGCCAGCAGTGCCCACTGAATCTTAATCTGTGTTCACGGAGGGTGGTTGATACAGGTGGTATTGTACCATAAAGCTCGGCGTTTGTCATGTGTTGTCTCCAGCTGATGTTTAGGGCTGCCCTTAGTAGTTAGTTAGTTACCTTACCTCAGTTACCTTAGTAGTTATGGTAGAGTAAAACTATCAGTATCAATAATAGGGAAATCAAGACACAATTGGCATTGGGGCCACACTGGATGCATCAACAAAGGAAGTGAGCACAGAATTGAAGAGAAGGGAGGTGTGGATTTGTGCCACTTGTGCAGGATTCGTTCAGAAGGCATTGTATCACAATGGGTTGAATTGTATAGGAGTAATGAATTGTATTTTATGGAAATTGTATTCCATCAAATGAGTATTGCCTCTACAAGAGGAATTGTTTCGCGAGAAATGCATTGATTGTCAATA
Source organism: Nemertoderma westbladi (assembly GCA_032718475.1). NCBI lineage: Eukaryota > Metazoa > Xenacoelomorpha > Nemertodermatida > Nemertodermatidae > Nemertoderma > Nemertoderma westbladi. Next base: position 17,895 of record JAUCBJ010007553.1, read on the forward strand.
GGACAAGAAGAAGACCTGGACATGGTATATGATTTTGATGATGTTGGAGAAATCTCTAACCTTAAATATATGTTGGATTAACATACAGGTATCGATCAGTATACAGGTACATACTTACGATGAACAGACATAATTAAATATAATGTAAATGATTAATACGTGTTTGCTAGTTACATTTTCTATGTACAGGTATGCAGTGAGGTATTAATAAGGTGTTAAAAAGGCAGCAGTGTAAAATAGTTAATTAAATTTAATTATGCTGAGTATCTCTGCCGTACTAGCAATGATTGTTATACCCTGTGCTATCTGAATGGGATGGTGTGTTAGCGAATCAATTCCGCCTCACCAAACCCCATAAAGTGAGCCATAAAGCAATATTGGGAGCACGAGGTTGATTACCAATATCAACCTCGTGTCACCCCAATAAAGTGGGAAGGGAAGGAGAAACACACAATGGAGGTCAGGGGCCAAACCCCTAACCCAAAGAGAACAGGTGGAGTGAACGGGAACACTCCAAAGGGCGCCAACAGGGGTATCAACCAATCAGAGGGGGGAAAGGCATCGATTAGGTACAGCAATAAGGCCACCGTGCAATATAACCAGTTACCAGTAATCATACCAGTCAGTTATCCCAGTATCATATTGGTGCTAGTTAGGTTAGATAGTTTAGCTAGGGAAGGACCGGGACTTTAGTTACCGTATCCCGCCTTCCGTGTACAACAACCTATATCTATATCTTATTAGACTGATCATTATATACACCGAACATCAGAACTCATTTTACTCTTTACACACGGCGGGGACGCGTGAACTAAACATCGGATAAATCGGGATCCCTCCTGGATCCCGTCACAGTAACTAAATCCGTGCTGCTGCCCTGGATAAACTCAATAACCACCAGCCACCAATCACTAAAGACGAAGATGAGTCGAGAGAGAGGAACGACACCGCCGCGGACCCCGGACAACGATCTAACGATCCGCGAGGCCACGGCGAGACGGTACGAACCCACGACGCCGGTCGATGCTACGTCGACCACGTCGACGCCGGTTGACGCCACGTCGATAACGAGCAACCCGGCGAACCAAGATGTGGGGGGTCGTCTACGAGGAGAGAGCGAGTCGAGTAGAGGAGAGAGTGAGACGGGAGAGGAGAAAGACGAGTCGACGCGGAGCGAGGGTCGACGTACCGATGTCGCCGGCCAGCCACAGGCCGAGGGCGACGGACGGCCCACCGGAACGGCAACGGTGGGGCCGCCGGTACGACGTTGGACCCGGAGAGATGGAAGGGAGGTCGGCGACGAGGATGTCGGGGTTTCTGATCGACTTCGACGAGCCTACGCCGCGACCCGGGAACAACTGAAGGAAGCTAGAGGAGGGGCTGAGATAGACCAGGTGAAGTTGAGGAGACGACTAGGTGAGTCGAACAGATACTTTGATTACCTAGTGCGTTCTGGGCAAGGAGAACTGGCCGAGGAGAGAGCGAGAGGGGTTGCCTTCGAACTGTTTGGGCTATGGGAACGTAGGGGTATGGGGCCTGGTGTAGTGTACATAGGGCCATACTTAGTCGATGCCAGGGAAGTTAAGTTAGTGGGTTGGGCGGGACCGCACGAGGGCGAATCCGAGGTTAGCTCCGAGGATTCGGTCTCGTCGGTCAGCGAGAACCCCGGAGAGCGGGGGAAAGTTAGTAGGACGGAGGGGCGGCGGGAGTCCGTCGCAACCGATAAGTCTGCTACATCCTCCGCAAAAGAAAGACGGGTGCGAGAGAGTGAACGCATGGCATATAAATTAAAAATGGAAGAATTAGAGTGGCGACTGAGGGGAAGGAAGGAGCGAGAGAGTGAGCGTGAGGCAAGAGAACAGAGCGTGCGGTACACGTACAGTACGCATAGTAGCCGTACGGGCGAGGGGGGTAGTAGTAGTGCGTTAGGAAATATTGGTATTAATAGTACCGTAGTAAATAACCCTAACCCCTTTATTACAGGAAATATTTTACCCGGTAGTAGTAATTTAAGTTTAAATTCAAATAATAATATTAATTCAAATATTCAGAATAATCAAAATAATTCAAATAATTCGAATAGCAATTTGAATTTTGAAAATAATAATAATTCTAACTTAAATAATTTAAATAATAATCCCGTTTCAAATTCTAATAATTTAATTGATTTAACAAATAATATTGGGAATGGTGCTATTAATATGAGCGCGTCAGACGTGTATAGCCCGGCAGACGGCGGCCTGGTAGGCCACGTAGTTAGTAGACAGGAAGTGGCGGGGTTGCGCCAACCCGACGGCGGCCTGGTAGGCCACGTAGTTGGTAGGCAGGAGGTAGCGGGGTTGAGCCAACCCGGGGTGGGCCTGGTAGGCCACGCAGTAGTAGAGAGAGAGGCGGGGGTGAATAGACCCAGCCGTAGTAGAGACAGTGTGTCGACTAGAGTGGGGTGTAGAGACGAAGTAAGAGGTAGTGAAGTTAGAAGTGGCGGGTGGGGGGGGGCTACGGGCGCCCCACCACAGAAGATTAGTGGCGAGAGAAAGGGGGTAGAGAGTGTCCGACAAGAGGGACGCAGAAGTGTAGTGAGAGATAGTGAAGTTAGAAGTAGCGGGTGGGGGGGGGGGCTACGGGCACCCCACCGCGAGAGATTAGTAGAGAGAGAGGGGGGGCAGAGAGTGTCCCACAGCCGTCAGCGGATAATGCGCGGGCCGAATCAGGTAAACCGCAACACCCGGCGACGGAGAGTAATAGGGGGATTGCGAGTATCCCCAGCGGCGTGCGATCGAGCAGAGAGAGACAGGTTGATGTCGCGAGAGGGCGGGCGACGGAACGTCGAGCCCAGTCAGAAGAGAGAAGATTAGTAGAGTTTAATAGAGAGGTCGAAGATAGAAGAAGATTAGTAGAGTTTAGCCGAGAGGTCGAAGAGAAAAGGAGTGAAGATAATAGGAGAGTCGTTGCTAAGGGCAACCGGAGAGCGAGGACGGATAGCGAGCCGTCAATAGTAGAGATGGAGTTAGGGAGTCAGTGGGGTCGAACTTCGGGAGATTGCCGTCGCCCCGGAGAAACGCACCGCACACCAAGAGAGGGGTACAGGATGTACCGATACGAAGACGAGAGCAGGATAGGGGATCGAAGGGAAACTTCCCGACGTGATATAGCTGCCGATCGAGAGCACGGTAGTCGTGGGGAGATTCGAGATTCGCGAAGAATAAACTTCGGTTCGGAAGGGCACATGCAGACTGCAGGACATACTGTAGGCCTTACTGCACACACTATTATAGGCCATGCTGGGAGAGATAGAGTAGGCGATAGGGTAGCGCGAACGACGGGATTAAACCCGGAAGTCGCGGAGTACATACCGGTAGGTAGGCGAGAGGTAGGTAGGCCTATATCGGTACAGCAGCATGACTATAATTTCCAGGGACACAACATATATCCAGGGGAGGGGGGAATTATTGCAGATAGATGTATGGGCCCCAATATATTAACATCAACCCCAGTACCAAACATAACACTGGTGGGAGGGGGACAGGGTGACATTCCCCCATCACAATATCAACAATATACCCCAATAGGAGCGAGAACATCGAACCCCTTGGACGAGAACAGATCATGCGACACGGAAATATGGAGGGGGCCGTTACCCCCAATGATATATCCGACGCAACAAGCAAAGTCAACAGATAGGACGGACGGACCGTACCCAACAGGAGAAACTATACAACATCCATCGGACCCATTAGAAGCGCAAGCGATGGGAATGGCCACATTGATCGATGCGTTAAAAACTAGGATCGAGTTACCACCTGTGGAACCATTTAAATTCGATGGGAGTAGGCCGGAAGAATATCTACAGTTTCGGCGCATGTATAGTAACGAAATATTAAGTAAGAACTTGACGCAGGCGGAGTGCCTAAAATATCTGCAAGTATATACTGGAGGCCCAGCATACGACATCGTGAGGCAATACCAGGGCATCGAGGGCGGCTTCACAACAGCATGGCGGGCGCTAGATAGGGAATACGGGCACCCGGCCAAGATCATCCGGCAAACCCTGAGAGGCATAACATTGGATGGCCTACAGGACAATCCCGTTAGCATAAGGACCTTTGCAAACAAGGTCGAGAAGGCGTTAATCGTGTTAAAGACGCTAGACGCACCATACGAACTCAACGCGTCTAACAACATCACCACGATAGCGCAGGCACTGCCGATCTGGTTACGAAGGAAGTGGAGGAAGATAGCCTTCTCCACACGGGAGAAGAAGGGTGCGGAACCGGGCTTAGAAGAGATGTCGAGCTTCCTCAACTATGAAGCCGAATTAATAACAGACCCAGTCTATAGCGAGGATAGTTTGGGGAAGGCACCTAAGACCGAATACAACTGGCCTGAACCCGAATATAATCCGACAGACCCATTCTCGGGAGTGGGACAGTCACTACCACATGCGGCCACACAGGGGACTACCAGTCCACAGTTAGCTGGTAGTAGGGCCACACCGTGGCGGGGACAGGCAAGAAAATAACACCATAAATAAACATAATCCCAATGTACCCAGTAGGCCGAGTACAGACAACCAAAACACTAAATCGGTACATATAAACCTACGCGCGATACGTGAAGGACTATACAGGGAACGCTATAATCCAGGATTCGAATGTCAATTACATCGGGATGGAACACATAAGACCAGGAGTTGTAAGCACTGGCAAGCGTTGCCCAAACAAGATCGTATAGCCTACACAGACGCAAACGGACTATGTCATCGATGCGTGGTAGAAGGACACAGGTCCGGAGAGTGTAGAGAAACAGCAGTTAGAGAGTCCGAGACTGGAGGCCAGGCAATGGCCACAAGCACGACAGAAGAGGAGAAGAAGAGAAAAGTACTACTCGGGGTAGTACCAGTAAAGATATCAGGAGAGGGTGGTCGATCAGTAACGACGTTAATGCTGGTCGACAGCGGAGCAGCCTTCACGCTGGTGGAGAACTGGGTGGCCGAAGAGATAGGGCTAAAGACGAGGCCGAACAGAATGGCGGTAACTACCGTCTCGAGTAAAGATGAGGTCCTGGAGACGAGGGCGGGGCGGTGCAGGATAGCAGCGATTGCACCGGGATATGACTATGGGGCGACGATCGACCCCATCCACGTCATAGAATCGATAAACATCAACGCCAGGCGACCAACCAACATTGAGGTCGAACAATATAGATTCCTGGACGGTATCGATTTCTCAATACCAAAGGTGGACGTTAGGAAGGTGTCCATTATAGTAGGGATGGACTGCCCGACGGCCCACGAGAGAACGAAGACGGTCTTCGGCGAAGACAGGCAGCGGGATCCGACGGCGATCCTCACGCCGTTCGGGTGGATGCTTAGCGGCCCAGTTAAAACTAAGATACCATGCAGTGTGACAGAGACATCAGGATGCATGTTACCAGGCACCGCAGACATAGAGGACGAAGATAAGAAGCCGGAGGAGATAGTAGAGCCAGATAGGGAGGTGACAGTAAGAAAGTGGGCAGAGGAGAGTAGGTTTCCCAGCAAGCATCGGTATGGAGATGAAGCGGAGCGGACGGCGAGGTGTCCGGAGGACAACACTCCAGAGGAGTGTCTGGAGGAGTGTCTAGAGGAGTGTCCGGAAGAGATGCCGGTCCGGTTTGGAGGCATACCGACAAGGGGGAAGTCGAGAAGGAAGGCAGGATGGAAAGGAATAGGACTACTGTTCTGCCTGTTCTTTCACTTTCTATTCATTCTGCCAGCGGGAGACAACAAAGAAAGAGATGGCATTTTGATGCCAAGAGAGGACATAGTTAAGAAGGCGGTGGAGAGACCCGATTTTGGGGTGGTGAAAGGGGGAGAGCCAATTCCAGACGAGTTGGAGTTGGCGAGGAAAGTGGGTGGAAAGATAAGAGGACGCGCAGGGGGACAGCGGGACGGTGCCTCATGGAAGAATCGATGGAAGATCGAGGGGCAGCTTAGAGTTTAGTCGTCCAATATTTGGACTGAGGGGGGTGGGAATGAGGGCGAGACGCCCTTCCCACAAGAAATTAATTATTTAATTAAAAATAAAAATAAATAATAATAAATAATTAAATAATTAAAATAATAGTTAGTAGAAGTAAGAAGTAGTTCGAAGATAGGAGAGTGGCATATTGTCATGCCACGAGTAGTAGTAGTGGGGTTGTGGGCACCGTAAGCGCCACGTAGAAGGAGAGTAGGTTAGAAGGCGGCGGGGTAAGGGAGTGTGGCATATTGTCATGCCACGAGTAGTAGTAGGGAGGTTGTGGGCACCGTAAGCGCCACGTAGAAGAATAGTAAGTAGAGAAGTTAGAAGGCGGCGGGGTAAGGGAGTCTGGCATATTGTCATGCCACGAGTAGTAGTAGGGGGGTCGTGGGCACCGGAAGCGCCACGTAGAAAGTAGTAAGAGAGGGGTTGTGGGCACCGGGAGCGCCACGTAGAAAGTAGCGGTGGTAGAGAGGTTGTGGGCACCGGAAGCGCCACGTAGAAAGTAGCAAGAGAGTGGTTGTGGGCACCGGAAGCGCCACGTAGAAAGTAGTAGGAGAGAGTGGTTGTGGGCACCGGAAGCGCCACGTAGAAAGAAGTAGCAAGAGAGTGGTTGTGGGCACCGGAAGCGCCACGTAGAAAGTAGTAAGAGAGGGGTTGTGGGCACCGGGAGCGCCACGTAGAAAGTAGCGGTGGTAGAGAGGTTGTGGGCACCGGAAGCGCCACGTAGAAAGTAGCAAGAGAGTGGTTGTGGGCACCGGAAGCGCCACGTAGAAAGTAGTAGGAGAGAGTGGTTGTGGGCACCGGAAGCGCCACGTAGAAAGAAGTAGCAAGAGAGTGGTTGTGGGCACCGGAAGCGCCACGTAGAAAGTAGCAAGAGAGTGGTTGTGGGCACCGGAAGCGCCACGTAGAAAGTAGCAAGAGAGTGGTTGTGGGCACCGGAAGCGCCACGTAGAAAGTAGTAGGAGAGAGTGGTTGTGGGCACCGCAAGCACCACGTAGATAGAGGTATTAGTTGAGGTGGAGATGTAGATAGAGTAGAGTAGTAGAGACGGGCACATAGGGTGCCAGAGAGTAGAGTAGTAGAGAGGGCACATAGGGTGCCAGGTAGTAGAGTTAGAGTGTTAGAGGTAGTAGAGAGGGCACATAGGGTGCCAGAGAGTAGAGTAGTAGAGAGGGCACATAGGGTGCCAGGTAGTAGAGTAGTAGAGGGTAGATAGTAGAGTGGTTGTGGGCACCACAAGCGCCACGTAGATAGAGGGTTTTAGTTAGAGTTAGTAGTAGAGTGGTTGTGGGCACCGCAAGCGCCACGTAGATGGAGGTAGTAGCAGAGGGTTGTGGGCACCCTAAGCGCCACGTAGTAAAAGAGTTAGAGTTAAAGTTAGTAGGCTTAGAGAGATAGTTAGAGTTAGTAAGAGAGTTAGATAGTTAGCAAGTGAGTAGTAGGTAGATAGTATGATAGCACAGGGGTAGCATTAGAGGTCAGGGCCTTAGAGAGTGGCAGAGATTAGAGAGGAGATAGTGAAAGGAACTGTTGGCGAGAGAGAATAGTGCGATTCAGGTGTGGGGAGAGGGTAAGAGCGAGTTGAGTCAGAGAGCGGAGTTAGAGTGGTGAGAGTGTTGAGGAAACAAAAATTGTGTGAGAGGAAGCGCACGATCGGCCCGACACGAGACGCCAGAGGGTAGTGACATCATACCCATAGGGAGCGGCCTGGAAAGCCGACTCCAAGAAAATAACTCCACCCCACACCCGATAATAGATCGAGTTCCAGTGGAATTGAAGCGCACTTAGAGGTTGATGCTATCTTCTCACCGGGAAGATAGCATGGGGGGGAGTGTTAGCGAATCAATTCCGCCTCACCAAACCCCATAAAGTGAGCCATAAAGCAATATTGGGAGCACGAGGTTGATTACCAATATCAACCTCGTGTCACCCCAATAAAGTGGGAAGGGAAGGAGAAACACACAATGGAGGTCAGGGGCCAAACCCCTAACCCAAAGAGAACAGGTGGAGTGAACGGGAACACTCCAAAGGGCGCCAACAGGGGTATCAACCAATCAGAGGGGGGAAAGGCATCGATTAGGTACAGCAATAAGGCCACCGTGCAATATAACCAGTTACCAGTAATCATACCAGTCAGTTATCCCAGTATCATATTGGTGCTAGTTAGGTTAGATAGTTTAGCTAGGGAAGGACCGGGACTTTAGTTACCGTATCCCGCCTTCCGTGTACAACAACCTATATCTATATCTTATTAGACTGATCATTATATACACCGAACATCAGAACTCATTTTACTCTTTACACACGGCGGGGACGCGTGAACTAAACATCGGATAAATCGGGATCCCTCCTGGATCCCGTCACATGGTGGTACCTTTTATACCCCACACAAATGGAGTTCTATTACATGACATACTCAACAATTGACGATGACCGACCATGGTTACCAGTTAAGCACTTTTGCACATTACTTTACCCAGGCAAATTCAGATATTTAGATATATATATACAGATTGTAAGAATTCATATCAGAAACAGAAAACTCACCATCAGCGAATTCACTTGATTGCATCTCATCTTCATTCATTCCCATCACATCGCCCCCTCCCTCACTGGTAGTTATTATTCTTCTAACAGTTGTGGTTTTTACTATCTTTGTTACTCCATCGGTTCCATCCACATTCTCCACCACTGTGCTGACCCCATCTCGGGGTAGGCCCTGTAACACCCCGAAAGCAGCAGCATCTGTAGTAACCACCCTGGTTACAGTTGACTGTGCTCCATCTACAGCGAATTGGGATAACAAGGCGTCTCTTTGATCCGGCGTCAGCGGCTGGTTACTTGAAATTGTTATGTTTTTATCGCTGTCCATAATCGCTAATTAAAGTGGTAATTCATATAACAGTATAGGGAGTAGTCATAACAATTAACTGACTAGAGATACCTATTAAGAATTTATTTAAATAAAATGTGATACAAATATATTATCATAAATGGGATTTTTTATTTTAATATTATTTTTTTTATTTAATTTATTGGGATGAGAAGGAATGCAGAGCCTAGCCACAAGACACTTTTAAAACAGTTAAGGATTCAGTCCTGGCCTATGTAAATAATATAATCAAATCAGTTCTGTTTAGTGTGTAATAAGTATCGGTATTTTATAAGCCACAAAGATAAAAATATACAATCTCGCCCAGTAATGGCAAATTATTACAGAGGCCTCTCTCTAGTTCTACAGTAAGAAATACACATATACACAGTTGGCTTATATGGCTCGAAATTGTTGGCCTTGTTCCAATTACATATTGATTCATTTATTAATTCCCTCAAGAAGCTGCTCTCTCTGTGATTGACTGGCAAACTGCTAGTTAATGCTGAGTTGTGAGAATGTCCAAGGAACAGTAACAGTATAACTTCTGTTTGGGTATGGGTCATTGCGTATGTGTCACTAGCAATACTACTGTAGCTGCGACTTTTACGACAAAGTAAATAGTATATGATTATACATATAGACCTACAGTATTAGACAAATACCATCATTATTCACCGCTCATCATAACGGCCATCTTAGTATCCATTTTATTTAATAATTTAAATTCATAAACATAAAATATAAATCCATAAAATATAAAATGCTCAGGTTTCATTAGTTCTGCTACAACAGTGCATTATGTGATGTTATTCCAGTTATGGGTGGAGAATGTGTATTAGATGGCCTGGACATGGAATACATTGTAATAGCGACGATGCTGATAGGATGAAAACAGGTTAACAGGTGGCCTTTGTTGCGCAATCAATTTACTCTCAAATAAATTGTTCCTCATTGCTCTTGAATACATTCCTATTTACAATGGACCTTAAGAATTTCAATTGCGTTAAGGCCGACTTCGATGTATTGGAATAAAGATGCGTTTCGATAACCTACAGAGACTTATGACCTCTCCAACTAGTAAATAGAACCATGGCACGAATATAAAATCGTGTTTATATTTTTAGAAACTTTGTCTATTCCAATTATTCCACATATTCAAGGGTGGGTGGGTAACTGTTTTCATTTTGTTAATATAATAGAAAGAACGCTTCACCCATAAACAAAAGGAAAAGAATACGTTCCGTGGGTATGAGCTTTCAAACTGTAGTACCAGTTCTTCCTCAGGTACATATATACTGAATGTTGATATAAGTTTCAAATTTTCCGCCAAGAATTACCAATATATGAGAACAAATTAAAGAACAAAAAATGCTTTAGAAACCCCAAACTGCGAACAAGCAACAGAGAAATACAAAAGATACAGAGAATAAATGGAATATTGATATAAACAGCACAGCAGCAGAACTAGCATTCACAAATAACTGTAACAAGTACACAAAGTAAGTAGTTCTAATGTAACTAATACTACACTAATAACCACGTACTGTATGAGTCATAACAAAAAAATAAACTCAAAAAATACGTGAAATATTGAAGAGAATAAAGTAGAAGGTCATTAAATATAAACATCACGTAGTGAAATATTGAAGAGAATAAAACACTCTGTCTTTTGTCTCTTAAACAAATGGGAAATATCAGCTTATGAAAGCATATAAATAAATAAATAATTATTGAAATGTTTAAATTGCGTCAGTAAAACAGCGGAAAATATAAATTTATTTTTAGTTGGTATTTACTGTTGTTATCGCTTGTTATGTTGTATTAGTCTTTTAGGGCAGCTAATTATTATAATTACGGATTCGGATCTTACGGATTACGGATTCCTGATTACGGATTCACTAGAAACACACATAGCAATGGCAATGTAATCTACATTATTGTACAACAAACACTACGTCATAAACTTTAGGCCCGATTTCAAACCAAGGGCACAACACAAATGCTTGGTTAGATTTTTAACTAAGGAGTAAGTAATATTTCTTTGCGAAATTTTAGATAGTAATAGACTGATTTTAAATATATAGAGCTTTCAAAAAATATACAATTCGCAACTAGAAGGCACTCCTACTTTTTAGGTATTCAAGCTGCATAATACCTAATAAAAATGCAATGGTACAGTACCCACAGACAGGCTAGGCTGATCGGATAGTTGTTAGATTTGGTATCCAAATAAAAATATGGGAATCATAATATGAACCCGAGCTTAATGACGTCACTGGAACTGCTGCCAAAGAGCCATAGGCCCATAGCTTTAATTCCAGTGCTACTGAGAATCTCTGGATCCCAATTGGATGTATCTATGTGTTGTCCTGTGTTACCTACCTAGCTGGTGTATCCACTTCCCTTCCCCCTGCCATCATCCCTGCCCTGATGGGATAAAACCGGTAGGTAGGCATTTAGCACTTAGTTATATATATTTTAAGAGTGACTGTAACCAACCTACAAAAAAAAACAATATGTATGTCGAATAGCACATGTTAGATTTATCAGGCAAATATCATGCTAATATAACTTATTCCAGCGGGGAGGGACAGAATACACCAGGCAACTGGAATTACCGTATGGAACATAAAATTCATGCATCCTGAAATTGTAAAATATTGAAAATTCAGTTTTTACTGTACACATCATAGAAGAACCTCTTTCAAGCATTTCTCACGACATTATAGTATAGGCAGTCAACATTTTAATGACACCGTTTTCGTCAAGACATTTTCCAATTAATCCAACATGGATTCCTCAGTATCCTACAATCTAAATGTTATAAACAAACTATCTCTCTCTTATCCACATATTTATCCATCTGAATATTGTCATCATGAACTCAAATTCAAGGATTGATACGATTTCTATTATTTCAGAGCAGTAGATATGTATCAGAACTGATACAATGCAGTGAGGTCTCTTTTGGGGCATTTGGTTGAAATTAGAATTCAAGGCCTTCTACATGTATGGTCAGTTCCTTGCCTCATACATACTACACTTGGTCTCTCTACATTCTTCTGTAAGAATACTCCGCAGAATCTATAAGAACTATTCCGCTAACCAGGGGAGCCCTAAAGGCGGCATGCTATATGCAATGCATGATCGTTTAATTTATATGCTACTCTTTTTCGAGCCCTTCATCTTCAGATCTCAGTATTCTAGCCAAGCGGAAATCCTACTTCAATAAAATATTAGTTAAGTGCAAGTTAAAACATTGATGTCTCACAGATCACTTAACTAAAAATGCAGCTCTAATACAACCAAGATTGATTTCAGATGAATTTTAGGTTATGTATGGTGTACCTCATGATAATCTTGAAATGGCATGACATATCTTATAATTGAAATTGTTCAGCTAACTGACCAAAGGAATCGAATTAAAAAAATGCTCATGCATATTCTTGAGCATTTCCTTTTCAGTAAACATTTACAGGATGATGTGACAAGGCGTGGTCTATATCTAGTACATGTCTGGTCTATATCTATCTAAATATCTTTCTATCTATAATCTCAATCTGAACATTGAGACTCTAAGCTGGCTCTGGCTTAACAATAAAAATATTCTACCACCACCATGCAATCCACAATTGGCATGCTGCAATGCTGCAGCGTGGATTAAGAATGCTATGCCAGCTAATCGACAAAAGTTCACCACCATAACTCCCAATCCCCCATGACTTATCCACATCTTCAAGGCCAGTGTCTTCATGGCAAGGTATCTCACCTACATAGTTGTATGTCAAACTACAGATAGTGAGGTAATTAATAATATCTTACTTGGTGTTCAATATTCTTAATTAGCCCAGGCCAATTTTAGACTTTGATCAACAAATTGAGGACTAACAACAACTCAGAGTCAATTAATAATATTCTTGTGGTAGACTGAAAACCAACAAGATTCCAGATTTAGTAGAAAAGTTAAGAGAAATAACACAATTCCAAATTTATGATCTCTGCTGTGTGTTGGTATAATTCATGATCTCTGCTGTGTGTTGGTATAATTCATGATGTCTGCTGTGTGTTGGTATAAGGACCTGGAAAATATTTTAATGAATTAAAAAAAGTACAATTTACCTGTCCCAACGGCAATTAACTTTAGCAAGTGAAGGTACTTTGTTATAGCTAACTCTCTCTACCAAAGACATGGATCATTGCAAAGGCACCAAACGAACATAAATGTTTCTGTGAAAGAGCGGGGTCAGTGAATAAGCATAAACTACTAAAATTCGAAAAATACTGTTAGTGAATAGATATTGTATGAGAAATATACTTTTCTTGCCCTGGATTTTTACTTATAATGCCATGCATAATCCCTCCCAGCGGCAAATTTCACAAAAAGGAACCCCAAAATTCAAGAAAAAAAAGGGGAAAAAGGAACCACAAAAGTTAAAATAAAGGGGAAAAAGGAACAACAAAAGTTAAAATAAAGGGGAAAAAGGAACCAAACAAGTTAAAATGAGATAAAGAGTTGCTTCCCTCATTTTCAGTAATTTTATGGATTACTTACCAAATTGTTTAAATAGAGGTCTCGTGGAGTTTGATAGTTATGGATGTGATACAGTAGAGTAGAAAAGGGGAAATAAAACCTGAAGTTTTCCATTTTTAATGTTAGAAAACAAGAAATTTCAGCGAAGTAAAATTGAGCGCAGGTGCTACAGTATGTAGGCGGCAGCAGCATTTTTTAAAATTAAAATCATTAAATTTCCTTAAGAGAGTTTAAAAAATTAATGATACAGAAAATTACCCATGAAACTTTTGAATTTTTTTATGAAATATAATGAATTATTTAAATTTTTTTTAATTGAAAAATGCAAGGGGGGGGGGGGGCAAGGATTAGATAAGGATTCGTTTAAAAGTTTTTTAGATAAGTTTTTTATCGCAGAAAAATGTACCTATTCCATACCCAATCAAATAGCTTACTTTAGTGCTGCTCATCTGATCATTTAGTGCTGTTCATATCTCACTCGGGCTAAGCGTCGCGCCACCTAACGGCAGATCACTGCGCAATATACAATATAATCGAAATCTATCAATTCCCCTTTTTCCTTTTTTTTTCTTTTTGAAGTTAATTGTCTTATCTTAACTTGCGAATCGATTAGGAGGGGTACCAGACGTGGAACGGGTACTTCTCCTTGGGATAGGGTGGATTGTAGTAGTGTCGGCGAATGTGACAGTTTGTTGTTTTACTTTTGGGGGTGCCGGAATTTGTTTTCCCCTGGTGGACCCAAAAGTTGTCCTTTATTGAGGGGACGTAAATAACGGCGGTTTCGAATGAGAGAACGCCTGCTGGGAAACATAATTGTGTATCTTCTGGGGCCAGGTTTCTCTGTGATTGTTCTAATTCGGTCCCATAATTTTATTCGCTGATTCTGCACCCGCACTTCGCAGCCTATTGATAGAGGGGCGGTAAATTGTGTGCGGATTGATTGTAATGTTCAATACAATCTTGTTGAAGTTCTGCAGCGTGCTGGTCAGTCGATTTGGATGCTAGATTATACAATGGTTTAAAAAATTTATAATGGGTTGGTACACAGGTCCGGAGTGGACAGCCATATAGTATCTGAGCAGGAGAGAGACCAGTGGAAAGGGGGGTGTTGCGCCATTCTAGAATGGCCTCTGAGAACAGAGTGTGGTTGAGATGGCTGCTGTTTGTCTGGCATTTCTTGATAAGTGCTTTCATGGCGCCAACAGCGACTTCGGCATGCCCATTGGATTCTGGGTGTTCTGGAGATGAAACTCTGTGAGTCACAGACCAGTCATTGAGGAACGATGAAAACTCCTCAGAATTGTATTGGGGGCCGCCATCTGTTGAAAGTTCCACAGGGACACCTGTATCGTGGAACTGTTGAATAAATGAATTAACGAGATGACGAGTTGATGGATATGACTCCACGATGTGCCAACCCGAATAGCGGTCAACATAGACCATATAATGTTGGTTTGCGTAGGAGAACAGATTGTAAGAACACTGTTCGAATGGGCGAGTCACAGCTGTTCACCATATTAGTAATATCGGAGTTTATTCCAGGCCAGTAAAAAATCTGGCGGGCTCGTCTTTTAGTGCGGTCTATACCTTGGTGAGAGGTATGTAACCTCTGTAACATTGTGTTACGGATTGCGGATGGGATGACTATACGTGAGCCGTAGAGGATGAGTTCGTCGTCTACTGATAAGTCACCGAGGATTGACTTAAATGGGAGGAGCCATGGTTTGAGTTTGTGTAAGTCGACACCATGTAATATAGTATTGCGTAAGAGTTTGTAATTATCGTTGCAGGTTGCTGCGGCTGTTATTATCTCGAGTGCGGAGTCCCGAGGGGGTTTAATTTTCTCCGTCGGGTCGATGTCAATGGCTACGATTTGTTGGATGACGGAAACATGAGTATGGTCCTCGAATAGTTCGTCGTCAATTAATTGAGGGTCGAAGAGAGGGGCGTGAGAGAGCGCGTCGGCGATTTGGTTATTTTTATCTGGAACCCAGTGCGCCATAAATATATATGGACGGGGGTTTTCATTAGCATCCAGTGTATATTGATTTAGTATAGGGATCAATGGTTTATGGTCTACTTCAACATGGAAGTGGGGAAGACCCTGTAGATATAGTTTAGATTTGGATGTGGCCCAAACTACAGCGAGTAGTTCTAATTCAACCATGGCGTAACGCAACTCGGCATCCGACAGAAAGCGTGAGCCGCATTGTATGAGAGGCCATGAGGGGGTTGCGTTGGGTTCATTATGGTTCTGGAGTAGGGCGTACCCAAGGTGCACTAAATAACAGGTCATGCAGCGAGCTGATTGCTGAAATTAGCGGAGGCTGATCGTTTCCCTATTTATGACACTATTTTCATAATATTTTCTTAGAAACTCATCTTATGCAACTTTGGTTAGGTGGATATGATGACTAGGGTTCATAGAAATGTAATAAAATGTCTTTCTGGAATTTTTATCTTGTAGTTGCCAAGGTAACCAACCGGGTGCAAAGTTCAAATTTCGAGCGCCTGTAATTCAAGACGACAAGGGATTCTGTTCTTGAGATTTGGTATATGAGTAAAGGGAATAAAAGTCTATCAAAATATTTTACATTTTAATTTTTTTTCAATCCCGTTTCCATGGTGACGGGAAGTACGATAATTTCCCATTATGACGGCCAGATTGAAATTGGGCTACTATTTACTACTTATATAATTTTCAACAAACATGCCTGGTGGTTGTCCTTTATTTCTAATAATTGCTAACCGAAATGTAATATTCTGGATTGTCAAAATCATACTATAACAGGTCTTGCTCTCTGATTGGACAGTTTAGTTTATTAGCAAATGTTGACTTTTAGAAATATGATTCACACTTGACGAATTATAAAATAAAATGTTGGCAATTTTAACTTACCATTTTGACTAACAAACCGAATAAAAATGGTGTTTTATACAATTGGTAGACAATTTCTGAAATTTTTCATTATACTTATTTCCATGGCAACGGGAATGTAAACAAATTAAAATGTAAAATATTTTGATAGACTTTGAATTCCTTTAATCACCTACCAAATCTCAAGGGAAGAATCCATTGTCGCATTGAAATACAGGCGCTCAAAGTTTGAACTTTGCACCCGGTTACCTTGGCAACTACAAGATAAAAATTCCAGAAACACATTTTTTTTACATTTCTATGAACCCTAGGTTTTTTACCCTATCATATCCACCTAACCAAAGAAGCACATAAGAAGTTTCTAAGGAAATATTATGAAAATAGTGTCATTAATAGGGAAACGATCGGCCTCTGCTAATTTCAGGAATCCGCTCGCTGCATGACCTGTTATTTGACCTCTCTATTAGTTGGTATTCTGGATTATCTACAACAAAGATTTCAAAGGGTGATTAATCATTGCGCACGTGTTGTAAATTGTGTTAATAGGCGTTCTAATGTGACACCTTTACTCAAAGATCTTCATTGGTTGCCAACATCTTTCAGAATCAGGTATAAGATTGCATTAATAACTTGGAAGTGTTTAAATGGAGTTGCTCCTGATTACTTGGCTGAATTATTTCAAATTAACTCCAAAGTGACACGATCGCAGTATAACTCAACTTTGGTAGTACCATCAACCAACTATAAAACATTTGGCGATAGATCTTTTTCGGCGGCTGCACCGAGAATCTTTAATGACCTACCATTGGAAATCAGGATAACGAGCAGTCTAGCTTCTTTCAAAACTATGCTTAAGTCACATTATTTTCTTAAGGCTTTTCCGAACTAATATTATGTAATGTACGTGTAAATGCGCATTAGACCTATTTATTTATAGATAGTGTGCTATATAAATTTGGTGTTATTATTATTATTATTATTTAGTACACCTTGGGCGTCCCCAAACCTTTAAGGCGGGAAGCGTCCGTTCGCAGCATAGTCGGTAATGCTGGGTTAAATGTTTGTAGAACGGGCAGGGATACAAGAGCAGCCTTTATGGCGTTAAATGCATTGGTATGCGGGTCCAACCATATAAACGTATTGCGAACTTGTAGCAATGGACATAATGGTGCGGCCGCTGCTGAAATTTCGGTGGAGAAATCGGCGAGTTGGTTTACTAAACCAAAAAAGGATCGCAGTTTGCTAATATTTGTTGGAGTTGGGAAATCCGAAAGAGCTGATACCCGCTTTGGGTCCGCCCGGATGCCGTCTCGACCAATAACATAGCCGGCAAACTCGACACTCGGTTGAGCGAACACTAATTTCTTTGGGTTTAATGTTATCCCATTGTTACGACATCTCGTAAACAGTTCCGTAACCATGGAAATGTGTTCTTCGAATGTCGTTGAGTATATAATAATGTCGTCAACAATTTTCTTAAAGTTAGAAAGTCCTTCAAGGGCGGCGTCGCCACGGCGGCAATATTCATCTCCGGAGGAGGATAAACCCATCGGTGTGCGAATATATTTATAGCGGCCGTAAGGAGTGAGGAAGGTAGTTAGATTTTGGCTCTCCAGCTTCAGTTCTATTTGCCAGTAACCATGAGTGGCATCGAACTTGGAGAAATAGTTCATTCCGTGTGGTATCGAGGTGACAACATCACGTGGACACGGGAACGGGTGGACTGGACGGCGAATAAATTTATTTAGTTTAGTATGGGCCACACAAATTCGAAGTCCGCCGGACTTCTTTGGAGTCACGACGAGCGGGCTGACGAACTCGGTCGGTTCAGCCATACGTTTAATAATTCCTTTATTTTCCATTTGGTCTAAGTTCGCCTTAACTTCATCCCAGTGCGTTGTCGGTTGCGATTAATGCAGTCCCGGGTGTCCCCAAATCTGGAGGTTGTATGTGGGGGTGGGGGGTCCGCATCCAGGGGGGGAGCCGTGGGAGCAGGGAGTACCTGTTGTAATATATGTGCGATAGCGGCTTGCTGCTGGGCAGTCTGCTGCTGTAAAAGAGCAGATAGCCACGAAGGTGGGGCTGACAGTTCCTGGTCGCCCTGGTCGTCAAGTTTGCCTTCAGTATCGTCACCGGAAGACGTGACGAGAAGCAGTAAATTACACCACATTGCATCGGTTGACGTTTTAGAATAAATAGGAATATCGTAGTGTGCGCACATGTCTTTAAGAACTTCCCGCGAAGCTTCAGTGACCTCGTGGAGTGTTGGTGGTGCCGTGGCAGACATTATCGTTATATGCTGGAGGGACAACCCAATAATCATTGCGTTCAGGAGTATCCTACACACTGTGCCATGTTATGTTCTGATAAGAATATAACGATGTGATATAACATAAGTATAGTATGTAATGCAGCTTGCCTATATATACAGTATATAAAGACACCCAACACCAAATAATACGTAGGCCTATATACTGATATACTGTAGGCCTAGTACTCATAGGTCAGTATATATCAGCTCTAGGCAAGCCGTATAGCTTGCATATATAAAAGTATCTCACTCGGGCTAAGCGTCGCGCCACCTAACGGCCGATCACTGCGCAATATACAATATAATCGAAATCTATCAAGCACTGCACTCACATACATACCACATGATTTGCCTGTGAATTGTGTGTGTTGAGCGGTTAAAATGGTTAAATAATAATTGTAAATAACTAACCCAAAACGCCTAATCTCCTAACCAAAACAATCTTATCCCAAACAACGCCCAACCTAAACAATTCAATTAAATTCATTTATATCTAATCATTTAAAATGATATTCATTGTAAAAAACAACGCCCAATGTCTTAATCCAAACTACGACCAACCTCCTAACCCAAACAATGCCCATCCACCTAAACCGAAACAACTGGTAAATATTGTATTTGGTGAGAAAATGGCACATGTGTATGACTTGAGTATATAATACTACAGACTCAGTCAGTCAGTATCTGTATACTCGTGATTAATATATATTTACAATTATTGTTGACCCTGACCCACCCCAAATAGTGGCAATACGCAATAGGCATCGCCTACTACGTGGCTATCCCCACGATTGAAACATTGTACCCATTTGCCATTGGAGCTAAATTCACTTCCATTGGAACTAAATTCGCATGCATTGGAACTAATTTGTTTTTATATTCTGTGATTGGAACTAAGTCCGCCTCGATTGGAACTAAGTTCGCTTTGTAAAATTTATTTTGGAACTAAATTCGTTTCAATTGGAACTAAGTTCGCATTTGAAAATGTGCGATTGGAACTAAGTTCGTGCTACCCATGCCGCTCTCCACACAGTAGCACGAACTTAATTCCAATCGCACATTTTCAAAGGCGAACTTAGTTCCAATTGAAACGAATTTAGTTCCAAAATAAATTTTACAAAGCGAACATAGTTCCAATCGAGGCGAACTTAGTTCTCATCCCAGAATATCAAAACGAACTTAGTTCCAATGGATGCGAATTTAGTTCCAATGCATGCGAACTTAGTTCCAATGCATGCGAATTTAGTTCCAATGGAAGCGAATTTAGTTCAAATGGAAGCGAACTTAGTTCAAATGTTTCAATCGTGGGGATAGCCACTTAGTAGCGAATCCTATTACGAATTGCCACTATTTGGGGTGGATCCGGGTCAAAAATAATTTTAATACCCTTCTGTCATTTTTCAAAAAACGAATTATTATTAATGAATTAAATGTATAATTACACATTTTGAAATATATATTAATCACGAGTATACTGATGCTGACTGACTGAGTCTGTAGGATTATATACTCAAGTCATGCACATTGTGCCATTTTCACACCAAATACAATATTTACCACTTGTTTCGGTTTAGGTGGATGGGCGTTGTTTGGGTTAGGAGGTTGGGCGTAGTTTGGGTTAAGATTGTTTTGGTTAGGAGGTTGGGCGTTTTGGGTTAGTTACTTACAATTATTATTTAACCATCCACCTAATAGTGTCATTAAACAGATTCTTCGCCAACTACGTGGCTTGCCCCACACCTGAAACATTGGAACTAAATTCGCTTCCAATGGAACTAAATTCGCATCCATTGGAACTAAATTCGCATCCGTTGGAACTAAATTCGTTTTCGTTTTTCTCTAGTTATTGGAACTAAGTTCGCATAAATTGGAACTAAATTTGCCAAAATTGGAACTAAATTAGTTTCCATTGGAACTAAATTCGCTTCCATTGGAACTAAGTTTGCATCCATTGGAACTAAATTCGCATCCATTGGAACTAAATTCGTATTAGTTTTTCTCTAGTTATTGGAACTAAGTTCGCCTAAAATAGTTTCCATTGGAACTAAATTCGCATGAGGCTTAAATTGGAACTAAGTACGGGGAATCCTCCACATACATTAATGTAATGTAAGTTGTGTAGAGATGTGTAGTTGTGGTGTAGAACGGCATGAAAAATATCTTGTCGCTCTCCTTGAAATGGCATACTGGTACACAGTAAAGGACAGAACTCTCAATACTGATACTAATAATATTAATTGGTACCGGTACTGCAGTAAGTCAGTAAGTGGGTATTTCCTACATACTTTCAATAGTTTTGCGAACTCTATAGAGCACTGTAGGCCTAACAGTGTTTGTAATAGTATTTATGTTCCTGCTGACCTTAAGTGGCATTTGCGAAGCTATGCTTTCCCGAATAATATAAAATAAATATATTTAATGGCTGCAAGTGCCTCGCAACTGCGAGGAAGTTACGACGCATGCCTCATTTTTCCTTAATTAATAATAAACATTTTTTATATCAGGCAAAGGGTGGGGGTATATATCGCATATTACCAAATATTCGACCCCACCCGAGCAAAAGCCATATAAAATTAATTTACGGCAACCCCAGTTCTCAATCTATACTGACTACGTACATATAAGCAAGCAACACTATAATATAAATGAATATAATCAAGGCATATTTTAAACCTACATATATATATATACTTCTATATACCTACATATACAAATATATACAGAAATAACCTAAACATCACATCCTGAGAAGTGTAGTATAAAATAATAATAATAAAATATCCAATAATTAATCATATCATATCAAATTAAAGTTATCTTAATATCTCAAGAAGGCATTTGATGACCATCGCCCCTGGGCTCGTATATATGCATCTGTACAACCTTCCTGTTCGCGCTTTTGAAGACCTTTAGCAGTTTAACCTGCCAAAATTTATATGTCTTTTAGTTAATTAAAACACCTTTAGCATACGACAATATTTTATGCTAATACTCAAAACATTAGCCGAAGTCAGCCCATGCGCGATCATTCACCCGATGGATCTACACCCGGGAGGCTGAATTCGGATGCTTAAATTTTATTATTGCAGTGTAAGGTTGCAGTGTAAACCTACTGTATTATTCGATAGATCGTTAATAATTAATTTCTGACAGATATTATTGGCTTTCGGGGAATATTAACAGTTCCTTTAGGACGTGGCGCTCTATCTATTTAAACAGAACTAGGACTTATACTAAACGCAACGATACTGCTTATGATTAAAGTATAAAGCGCATTCTTTAGGAAATACTTTGTTACCAATCACAATCATGCACACTATTCTGCCGACCGTCAGTATATTTGATCACACATAAAGAGAGCAGCAATTGACTCATGTAGGGTCTGCTAAATAACATTAGATTCAATACACACCACATTAATATAAATCGCAATTGTTATGTATAGCCGGTCTCTCTAACCTGTAGTGTATCAAGAAAATTGGGAAATTTGGGTGATTTATCCGTATTATCCAAAGAGCAATATTTCCATCAACAAATAGGTACAATTAATAACTGACGGTAAATAACAGTACAAACAATATGATTAATAGTGAGTTAAGATTGATTAGTTAAGTTAAGATTCGTGAGGATTCGGTAACAGTTTATACTTTCGATAATTTAAGCAGTTTTACTAGAGTTCTTCCCAAAAAGCCGATGTTATGGCGAAAATGGGAACACAACAACAGAATCATATAAAATCATATGACTACTACCACTATACGAGTATACCAAAAACTCTTATTCCACGAAGCCCCGTTCAACACAGAGGATGAGCATAGAGATAGGAAATTCAGTTCAGTAACGCTGGGATAGGTCGAAATCAACGCCTACGCAAATTCTATTGGCCGACACGAACAGCAAGGCTAAGGCAACCTCTCTAAGCTAGTTGGCCGATTAAACTGAGCCCAGATATCTCCGTACAGCACATCAGCCAATAAGCTGGTAGCTTGCACTATTTTAGTTATAAATCCCTTTGAGAGTATTCTAGCGACTGGGGGGGAACTGGCCAGCAAAGGCAAACGTATCAGTTATCCCACAAAAGCTTTTACACCGCTCCCAGAAAATGGGATTTAAGTCTATAAAATATACAAAATCACAGTTTCTAAAATATAAAAATACTCTAAACAGTTAGTCTTTCTTGCGCGGACGGCGTTTACGCAGTTTTTTAAAGCTAGCAAGAGTCCTTTTCTCTTTGGGGCGAGCCACTTTACGAGGAAGGCTATAACTCCTGGGTGAAGGGTGCAATATGATTGCATCAGAAGGTATGGGATTGCGATCGGTATATCCGCCGGTCGAAGTACCGGGTTGATTGACATCAACGTCCGGGGAGAGGGGTCTAACGGCTTTGAGAGCTCGTTTCAAGACAGCCGCTCTTACGGGTCCTTTACGAGTGGTCTGAACGAGGGCCGTGGGTGGACCATAGGCAGTTAGAAACTTCCTTGGTTTAATGGTTCTTTCCAACTCGCGTTCGCGGGCTCGGTATTCGTAAGGCCGTCGATATACTTCCTGTAACTCAGGGTGTGAGTTAACAAACAATTCTCCATAGTCCGGATCCTGACGGATATGATTGATTAAGTTATAGGAATGAAGGTCGCTAGGATTGACACTCCTGAGAAATTTGCGTACGAATTTGGTTGAAATACATTCTCCGACGCGCTTCAGTAGCTCGTAACTTGATATGCGTGATTTCTGTTCAACCGAAGCGAATAGATAAGGATGTAACGCATAAACTCCTTCGTAAGCGCGTCCGGGATAATAGCGATGGCGCGAATCACAATATAAATCAGTGTTCGCTTCCCAAGCTCTGATGTAACGTAGTGTGATCATTTCATCTACGCTTTCCAAATCGTGATTAAAAGGGCAATCGAAACTGGCATGTCCCTTTAGTTGACAATGGTGACATTGAGTCATAAATTGAGGGCAAACCGCAAAAATGTGCAAATTATTAAATCTGCAATACGCGCAATAAATTTCCATCGCCGGTTGTTCGTGGAAATAGGAACAGCGGACGTTTGTGTCCATGGGCGTAACATGGTCTCTCGATGCGCATAACCGACAACGTTGCCGAGAAACATAGTTGGCATGGCGATAATCGTACGCAGTGAGACACTGTGGACTTTGATACCATTCTAGGATGTAATCGTTGTCGCTGTTCCGAGCGCGATAGGCTGAATCTCCTCAGATTCTAGACATATTGGTTCGTCTTCCCAGTCTGTTACGAATAGAATTTTCGTGATCTATTCTCGGTTTATCGATACGACGCCGCTGGGTATGATATTTAAATAGAACCATTTCCCTTTCGGTGTCTACATCGTCCGTATCATGTAAATCGATAGGATGGCCGGTAGTTAAGAAGTCCATATACGTACCATTACGATGCGTATAGCGAGCGGTTAATTTTCGATAGTCCAATTCACGCGTAAGTTGCTCTTGGGACATCGGCGGTTCGATATAACGACCATCGTCCTCCGTAATAGTCGGATCGGCTTCACCGCGCATCAAGCTATCCACAAACGCTTGTAAAGGTAGGGTATATCACTCTCTAATACCAAGGTCATCTTCTATCAATTCCGTCATATCTGCTATCTGAGTTTATTAATATCAATATAAGTTAATATTTTAGGCAAGCGGGCGTCGCTGCCTACTAGGCTTTTGCCCCCGGACAGTGGGTTTCTCAGCGCCGATGTACCGCTGTCGCAGTGTTTACGCCAACATGTAGCAACAGCACGACAACGATAACCGGCACAAGTCCCACCACTGTCCGTCCCAAAGGCTTGAATCCACTTGAGGTTATCTCGGTAGAGTTAGGGCTATTTTACAATTGCGATTAGCTACTGTAAACACACTTTAGTAGTAACATTCACCTATAAACGCACAAATTCCATACAATCATTACTTACTGCACACACGCATGCCATTTGTCCGTTAGTCAGTGTCTTCCAGAATGTCACGTTATTACTATGTATCCTTGGATACTAATAGCGCGCTATGTATACTCTTATGCTACGCAATGGGGCAAGCTTTTTATTGTTCCTTTAACTTGCTTCTAATTCTAGCGTGGGTGTTGCCATGGTGACATTATGGAAAACTAGCGGTAGAATTAGGGTAATTCTCATGCATACAGATCTGGGATGTTATTTAATAGTAATTCTTTAATTGTCAATGTCCTCTTTATGCATGATTTTATAAATTTTATCGGCTATTGACTATATGTTGGAGATTCTCGCACTCTAATACACTCAATATGAATCTCCGCTCCCATGATCTATTAATTACTGGAATTTTGGGAATGTTATAAATTGCACAAAATGACAATTTATGAAATTCATTTGAATATGAATTTAAATTTATTCCCGTGAATTTTATTATTTGATGTTAAATTGACACAAATTTTATTCCAGAGCATATCTGGGGACTTAGGATCCTTAATTCTATAAAATAGTCCTTCTAAGAATATCGGTAAATACTGCGATATCTTAATTGACTAGAAATTTTGAAGGATCGGGATTTTACAGATTTTAATAAATATTAATTAATATTTAGGATGGACACCGATTTATTCCAGAACTTGTCTGGGGACGTTAACCACTGATTCTAGAATCTGTCTTTCAAGTATATCGGTGGGTGCCATGATATCTTAATCGACTAGAATTACAGATGGTCAAAAAGTTTAACAGATTTATTTGCGATTTACGCTACTGTTAGAGGGACATCACGCTACTATATGTATTATTTGTTATAAGGTAGAAGAGCAATATCGCACGAAGCAATGTCAGTGTGAAGAGGCAAGTCGTTTCCAAGGTCTACCCAGAGCTTGGTTTAGCCGAGACACGAGGATCTGAACTTTGCATTCCTAATACTCTGCCTACCAATAATACTTAAATATAGTAGTGGCTTTATTGTACTTTAAGAAGTACTGACATGTCATCTTACTATAGTCTCGCATTTATAATATAATACGGACAGTAAGGAAAGAGAAAAATAATTATTTCTTGCCGTCGCACTAAATATATTGTAAGTAATTAAATACGTAATAAACACTAATATATTGCACTAATTTACTAAATATTCTAAAATAACATTCTACTAAATAAAATTAAAGAAAACGATTATAATAAAATTACATAATAATACATACATAAATATAAAATAAAAACAAATATAAAATGATATAGTCACACGCCCACTCCACATGCTATCACGTTATGGAGTCCCTAGATATTTGCCGGATTAGGGAAGTAGTCGTAGGAAGAGTATCTTGCCTTCCATAGTTTTCGGACAGTTTTCGGTCTCTTTCCAGTAAACATAAACGACTAGCTGGGCGATTGAGTTGTTGTGTTACTTTCTCCGCTCCCTTGGCCTGTCTAATTTCTGCCGTGGTAAGATGAGGAGGCCATTCTTCTTCTTCTTTACTTAAGGAGTCGGATCCACCTAACCAGCCTGGAGTATCTATCAGTTCTTGAGGAGTTGCTCCTCTGGAAGCGATGTCGGCTGGATTAATCGTCCCAAGGCAATGTCTCCATTGATCTACATTGGAGTTAATATCGTCATTATCTGAGGAGTATGGTGTTCCCTCAGTTGGATCGTCCACATCACTGCTCTCCACTTCCCATTCCTTTACTTGGTATACCTGTTGTTGAGGTAATCTCTCTTTGAGAGTTCTACGGGAAGGGCCAGTGAAGTACCAACCTACTCTAGTTCTTACCGCATAAGTTTGCAGTGGCTGCGGTTGAGCAGGCCGTTTCTCCAATGGCTCGAGCGCCTCATGCGCGTTTTGGCCGATGAGTATTTGCACTCCAAGATAATCTGTCTGGAATCGAGGTATCTTAAGATGTTGGATGTTCTCATCCTCGTCCCAATTATAAGGTTCTGCTTGAGTAGTAGCAAAGTTCTTTATAGCCACCATTTTTACTGACCTTATACCTTGTGTTCCTAACTTATCCTGGGGGGTGGACAACACACCTACATAGTAATCTGCCGTTAGGGTAGATTTCCAAACCTGCATAATTCCTGACATATTCAATTTAGTCCGGAACTTGGGTTGTCCAGCAAAGATATCTTCGGCTAGTTCTTGATCGATGAATGTTCCTGTGCTGCCGGAGTCAAGTAGGGCGTTCACTATGTAACTCTTGTTGAGACCATGAACTCTCACTTGCACTACAGGAAATTCTCTTATTCCTATGTTGGAAGTTGGAACTTTCCAAGATGGTTGTTTGTCAAAAGGAGTTGGAGTAAACTCGTCAGTGTCCTTTTCATACGTAAGTGCTCGATACACTGTGGTATTTATTAAATAACAGGATTCGTTGGCATCGGAGAATTCGTCTGTATAGAATCCTTCCCACTCAGAACCTTGGTCAGTGTCGTTCACATCACTGAATTGGACATGTAGTTCGGGCTCACTTACCTGACTCGGGTTGTCTCGTTCGAACTCACTGTG
Organism: Nemertoderma westbladi; assembly: GCA_032718475.1. Lineage (NCBI taxonomy): Eukaryota > Metazoa > Xenacoelomorpha > Nemertodermatida > Nemertodermatidae > Nemertoderma > Nemertoderma westbladi. Next base: position 44,968 of record JAUCBJ010007553.1, read on the forward strand.
TAACAAGATGTGATGTTTCGCGCCACACTTTGCACACTTTACGTCGGAGTAACAGGTTCGCCGTTGGTGTCCTGATCTGAGGCAATTATAGCATAACCGCTTATTCCACAGGACTGTACGTCTGTCTACAGGGGATTTCTTTAGAAATTCAGCACACGCACTCAAACGGTGGGGCCCGTCGCACAGCGCACATTTTGGTTTGATGTTACTCACCTTAACTTGGTTAACGTTATGCACTCTCGTTCTTTCTTCGGGCTTTCTTCCGTGAATTCTCTTAGGAGACGTAGGAGGAGTTGTTGTTACCTGTTCTCTCCTGTCACTGGTTCGAGACTTGTATTTACTTACGTCTTTATAGGTCTTGTCAACATAATAAGATCGGTCTGTGTCTTTCCCGCTGTCCTCTTCTTGGGAAGTTTGGCTTTCGCCGTCGTCAGTGTAACACACTGGTGTTACTCTTCTCCTAGAAGTGGGTTTCTCACTTACCTTATTTTCCGATGTTTTCTCTCTGGACTGCTTGATGAGTTGTAGTTTGACTTCACCATCTAAGAAAGACATGAGATCAGCCATGGTAGGGCTTCGTCGTTGTTGTTCATTCATGTACAACACTTTCTTGTCCCAGCGTGTACATACTCCACCCTTTGGTAAAGTAGAGACTACGGCTCCAATAACCATGGAACTCTGATATTCATGCGACTTACCTAACCAGTCCAGTTGTCTACAGATCTCTTGAATTTCATCGGAAAACTCTATAATCCCGCTACTAAGGAAGTGTCGGGGGGCTACTAATTTTGCATATAAATACTTAGCTATGTTATCCTTGTTACCATACCTGATGTTTAATGTATCCCAAACTTGTCTTAATCCTTCTGGATGTCCGATAAACTTTAACGCCATTAACTTGGGAGGTCCTTCCAAGCACTTGATGAGGAATCCAAGTTTCTCTCCGTTAGATAGTACAGAGTTCTGTATGCTATCTTTGTAATATTAGTTGAAAGGTAACCATTTCATCTCATCTCCATTGAATTTGACGATCTCTCCCACTTTGACCGCTTGGCGGGCTTCTGTTCTAGCCATCTGACGCGTGAAGCTTTCTTGGGCCATCGTGTTATTTAATATCGAATTATCGGTATATAAATTTCTCGGATCATTATCAGGTCTATAGGGAATATCATTAATAACAGGTCTATAATCACCCTTAATAGGGTTTGCTATAGGAGTTTCAACTTCACTAGCAGTATAGATGCGTGTAGGCGGGCTGACGCGGGACGACGGGAGACAAATTTTTGATTTCAGGGACAGGGATATTCTCTTGGACTGCTCCACCGGGTACAGGCAATGTAGTACTATGTAAAGGGAATTTAGAGTTAAGCTCTGGAAGTACAGGGGTCTCTAACACAGAAGTGATTTTGGGAACGACAGGCCTAATTATCTCAGGCTCATCAACTATTGTAGGGAGTCTTTGAACCTTAATACTTTGGGCTGTAGGTTCTGTACTACCTAAGTCTGTGCTAGCTAGTTGTCTTCTGACAGCTGGGGGCAAATCAGGCAGTTTATGACGGTGAGATGTTTTTCTACGCCTGCTTAGACGAGATCTATTTCCTCCGCCTTCAGGATCGGTGGTTTCGCTTTCCTCCGATGATGTGTATCCCTGGCGTTTTGGAGTAGATCGTCTCATCCTCTGCATTCGACTAGCAGTTAGATGTTTATTTATGTAGTCTTGCGTCTCTTGCAGATTTTCCAACTCCAGTTGGGCAGTCTCCTCAGACGCTCTCCGTTCCGCTTCCGCCACTGCCTTTGCCATTGCCGCTGCCGCCTTTCTTTCTGCTTCTGCTACCGCTGCCTTTCCTTTTGCTTCTACATCCGCTGCCTTTCTTTCTGCTTCTACTTCTGCCGCCGCCTTTGCTGCTTCTGCTTCTGCCGCCTTTACTGCTGCTGCCTTTCGGTTCTCTATCTGTTTTTTCTTTATTTGTTCTTCTTGGACTCTAACGAGGCGGTGTTTTTCATCACATTTAGCTTGTTCTGCAGCTAACATTTCCGCATCGATTGCGTCCAACACAAGCTTGGTTCCTTCACTATTAGGGCGAAGTCCAGACAGTCGTCTCCTCAACTCTTCGTCTCCTATGAATCGCTGATAGTCTGACAGATATATGTCAATGGCGTCTCTAGTTCGCAGCTTCTCTGCGGCCGTTAATTCGCTTTCCACTTCGCTTTCCACTTGAGAAGAAGTGGCGTCGGCTGATTCTTCATAGGTTGGCCGCTCATCATAAACCGTATCCACCATCTTCGCTCCGCGTTCGGGTGTCCGCTCAGCAGTATCCGAACTACTGGAGCTATCGGGGCGCTGAGAACTAGGTTCTTGGCTAGGATGTTGCTGCGGTTTGACAGCTGCTTCTTGATCCCGCTTGACTTGGGCGCAAGTGCCGATGATAGACCTACGCTGTTCTACTAGCCTAGGGTCTGACACTACTACTGTAGGGGTGGCCTTTCTTACAATAGTAGGTGACTTAGACTTGGATCTGGGATGTTCTATACTTTGATCTTGGTCACAGATCCTTTTAATACGCTGTCTAAGTCTAATACTCATTCTAACACTTTCTAAGAGACTATCTGACAGTGATTGGGTTGCGTCTGACATGTTTGTTTACACAGTTGAATGCCTACGGCTATAAATACAGCTAAAGCAAGTCTAGTAATTCAGTATCACTGTTAGCCTAATAATTAATTACCGATACTGCTGCTCAGTGTAGCGTGATATATATATAATATATTAGAATACCGGTATGTTTATAATATATATATAAGTATGATTACAGACTAGATTTGTCACAGAGTACCGGTATATAAATTTAGCACAAATATATATAAATATATAATAGGCCTATCGTGAATACCGGTATACAGCTGACACTTATAGTATATATAAGTATAATTATTACAGACTAGAATTAATTACAGAATACCGGTATGATTTCAGCTTAAATTTATAGAATAAATATAATAAGCCTATTGTAAATACCGGTATGTCAATTATTTTAGAATAATTGAATTTCTGAATATTTTAGGGTTACTTGGTTACTTTAACTTACTCTATTACCGTTATTTAAGCAGTAGTCCAACTGATAGTGAGACCTAGTTGTTGTATGGCAGGCCTACTATTTATAAATCGTTTAATTTGATTTATAATATTTATATACCCGTTTAAATGGGTTTTTGTCAATATTTGAAATAAATGTTATTATTTCTGGGGGGTCCCTACACAGAAGCTGCGCGCTCTCAGTGAAGTGCTATTTATTTGACACTAAAACTGATAATTCTAATTTACCTAAGTTACTTAATACTACAAATTACTTACGATACTGAGGAGATTAATTCTCTAATTAAACACAACAAAATATTACGTACGAAATTTTTAGGGTAATTTTACAGGAAGTCTACAAACCAGCCTAACAAAGGGTTAGAATTCTGGTTATTACAACGGACAGGGTACTACGGTATTTGAAATAATAAGTAGTAAATATATTGTACTGTCCAGATAGGAAAATACCACCGCCTGACGACCTATAACCGTATCGCTATAGGTACTACGTTATGTATCACGGATTGTTCCTACCCAGAAGCTAATAGAGCTAACGAATGTGCCTATCAACCACTTTACAACACAAATATACTGCCTACACTAATTACTTCGGAAAGCACTGTACACTAAACCCTAAATTAGGTACAAGTACCGGTATAACAAATAATCAGTAGTTAAATATACTTGAACAGTTAAAAGAACCACGGCATCTGCTGGAGTGACCGAAGCACAAAATCTCCAGTCTTTACCTACGCCGAGCAGCCCTGATGTAGTACCGGAGTTAATTTAACTATAACGGTATGTATAACAAGCACAATTACTGTAGGAATAAACTTGGGGACATGAATGTTGCGAATAATCGCATAAACTCTGAATAATAAATATTACGCTACCCGTACAGAATACTCAAACAAAATACAAACTAAACGCTGGCAGACTACTATCAAGCCTAAACAAACTACAGTATGTGCAGATTCTGAAACTGTTAGTTAGTATGCGTTCTAACACGGTAGTACGACTTACTCTTTAAGAGGGGATTGACCTTACCGCATATGGCTGCCCCAACTTACTAACGGCACTTTATCAGACCAACTCTACACACGCAGCAATCCCTTCAGGCCTAAGAATAGCTAGACAACAATCTAGCCTACAAAATATTTGAGTAATAACTATTACGGTACCCGAACAGACCACACAAACAAACACAGGCCAAAACACTGGCAGACTACGATCAAGCCTAAATAAACTACAGTATATGCAGACTCTGAAACTGTTAGTTAGTATGCGTTCTAACACGGTAGTACGACTTATTCTTTAAGAGGGGATTGACCTTACCGCATATGGCTGCCCCAACTTACTAACGGCACTTTATCAGACAAACTCTACACACGCCGTAATCTCTCCAAATTCAACACAGTCAGACAGCAGTTCAGCCTACAATTATTTGAACAATCTGAGCAGACTTACACGTCTTCAGCTCAATATTAACTTACTAGGAAATAAAACCGACAGAAATAAGTAAGCTCCAAAGGAAACAAGGGGTGTACAGTCCCTAATCTCTTAAACAGCCTACCGGTATACAATGATCAAAATCGAATAATACTAAATGTACTTGTACAGCAGTACCGGTACCGGTGATGACAGTTAGGCCTACTGACCTACAGAAGTACCGGTTCAGTTTTACCAGTCACTACGGTATTTTGCAACCTTATTGCCTACTGCAATAAGATTATAAACTGTTACTGTTCGCGCTTTTGAAGACCTTTAGCAGTTTAACCTGCCAAAATTTATATGTCTTTTAGTTAATTAAAACACCTTTAGCATACGACAATATTTTATGCTAATACTCAAAACATTAGCCGAAGTCAGCCCATGCGCGATCATTCACCCGATGGATCTACACCCGGGAGGCTGAATTCGGATGCTTAAATTTTATTATTGCAGTGTAAGGTTGCAGTGTAAACCTACTGTATTATTCGATAGATCGTTAATAATTAATTTCTGACAGATATTATTGGCTTTCGGGGAATATTAACAGTTCCTTTAGGACGTGGCGCTCTATCTATTTAAACAGAACTAGGACTTATACTAAACGCAACGATACTGCTTATGATTAAAGTATAAAGCACATTCTTTAGGAAATACTTTGTTACCAATCACAATCATGCACACTATTCTGCCGACCGTCAGTATATTTGATCACACATAAAGAGAGCAGCAATTGACTCATGTAGGGTCTGCTAAATAACATTAGATTCAATACACACCACATTAATATAAATCGTAATTGTTATGTATAGCCGGTCTCTCTAACCTGTAGTGTATCAAGAAATTTGGGAAATTTGGGTGATTTATCCGTATTATCCAAAGAGCAATATTTCCATCAACAAATAGGTACAATTAATAACTGACGGTAAATAACAGTACAAACAATATGATTAATAGTGAGTTAAGATTGATTAGTTAAGTTAAGATTCGTGAGGATTCGGTAACAGTTTATACTTTCGATAATTTAAGCAGTTTTACTAGAGTTCTTCCCAAAAAGCCGATGTTATGGCGAAAATGGGAACACAACAACAGAATCATATAAAATCATATGACTACTACCACTATACGAGTATACCAAAAACTCTTATTCCACGAAGCCCCGTTCAACACAGAGGATGAGCATAGAGATAGGAAATTCAGTTCAGTAACGCTGGGATAGGTCGAAATCAACGCCTACGCAAATTCTATTGGCCGACACGAACAGCAAGGCTAAGGCAACCTCTCTAAGCTAGTTGGCCGATTAAACTGAGCCCAGATATCTCCGTACAGCACATCAGCCAATAAGCTGGTAGCTTGCACTATTTTAGTTATAAATCCCTTTGAGAGTATTCTAGCGACTGGGGGGGAACTGGCCAGCAAAGGCAAACGTATCAGTTATCCCACAAAAGCTTTTACACTTCCCTTGCTGCCTCCAAAGCAGCACCAATCTGAAAACTATGTGTTTTATATACCTTAGTCGATATGTCCAAAAAATTTAAGCACTTATTTAAAATCATAACAAACTGGTTCCGATATACTAAGTCACCCAATTGCCACATAAACAATGGGATATCTTCATTTTGTGTTTAGTGATCATGCCAGTATGCGATGGATATCGAATCTGTCCAGAAATGTCTCTAAATCTTATGAGGAACGGAGAAGTTTTCGAGCCTGGAAAAACTTTAATAAGGATAAATTTATAACGGAGCTGAAAGTTAATGGATTGGATAAGAGTAGTGGAGATTTAACATGCAAAGGGTTTGAGGCCTGGGTAAAGAACCTGAGGAATTTGTTTGAACGACATGTTCCCATGAAAGAGAACATTGTAAAGATCAACACTAAACACTCGAAAATCAGGGAGGAAGATAGGGAGGGGATCCAGACTAAACGGAAGGAGAAGAGACGGTGTGAACTTGTGTTTAACAAAGAACGGACTGAGCAGAACAAAGTTAATTTAAATATAGCAAAGTCGGACCTAGCGAAATTGCTTCGCGATTCTACAAGGGCGTTTTACTGCGATTATATTAATACCAATTCGACTAACTCAAAACTTCTCTGTGGAAACAGTTCAAAAGGTTATTGGGAAAGGGAGGAAACCTTGTATTACCGACTAAGCATGGCAATAGTGCTGAGTTGGCAACAAAGTTCTCACATTTTTTCACTGAAAAAATTAACACTATTATGTTGACATTCAATACGAGCAGTCGATGTAATAATCTCCCAAAATTGTATAAAACAGACTTTTGTGAATTTCAGCCTTTTCAAGAGGAGGACTTAGCTCAACTCATAAGGAAGATGTCAAATGCAACTTGCGAACTGAACTGTATGCCAACGCCTTTATTTAAATCAGTAATTCCCGTTGTTATTCAGCCCTTAACGATGTATATAAACATGGTTTTAGCAGATGCGGAATTCCCAGCCTTTCTTAAACTGTCTATCGTAAGACCTCTCTTAAAGAAACCGGAGTTGGATGCTGAGATATTAAAAAATTATCGACCAGTGTCAAACCTTAGTTTCTTATCTAAGGTACTTGAGAAAGTGATACTTTATAGAGCTACACCACAGCTAGCTTTTCACCAGACACAGTCTGGTTACAGACGGCACCATTCCACTGAAACTGCTAATCTATTTCTTCTAAATAAATTTCTTAAGGGAATAGAAAATCAACAAGTTACTTTGTGCTCCTATATTGATTTGAGTGCGGCGTTCGACACTGTCCATCACAAAAACCTTATATTTAAGCTCAGTAAAGAATTTGGGTTCACTGGTGCTGCACTTAATCTCTTTGAGTCCTATTTAGCTGACAGACATCAATGCGTGAAAATTGATGAGAGTACATCTGATAAAACATTGCTTCAAACCGGCGTGCCTCAGGGAAATATCCTTGGGCCAGCACTTTATAATGCGTATATGACTGACCTGTTCTGGCGTGTGGATGCATTAGGAGTGAAAGGTGCCTATCCGGATCGGTGGTCGTCTCTCCCGTGTGCCACGTCGTAATACATCCGGGTAATTATGTACAGACATGGAAGGAGATTTAAGAGTTTTAGTGTCGTTAGTCGACATGGTAGATGAATCTGTCGAAATGATAGGCATAGGTCGTAGAAATCGTCTGTTGCGCAGGAATACTCGTCCTGATGGAAGCAGCACGTAGTAACTGCGCCTATTGTTTTCTTCATTTCGCATGGATGTGATTTTGCCAAATCGATCCCACTTGCCAGTAACTAACTGTGTCTTGGATATATACCATTGTTCCTATGTTCAAGATTGGTAGGGTATGGGCATGATTATCATAGCGTTGTTTGCTTGCAAACTCTTCACGTTTTCGACGGGCAGCCATTTTCTCAGCATTATCCAATCGATCACCCCAGTGAATATCCATTAGGCTACGGCTTGCGGGTAAACGCGTTCTTGTTAGTCGTCCATATAACATCTCTGAGGGTGCTGGGTGTTCTGAATTATGTGGGGTGTTCCTCCATTCGAGAAGACCTTCTATAAAGGTCAATTTGTCGAAATTGCCATTTGCTGAGGTGCTTTTCTTTGCAAGAGCTTTTTCATAGACTTTACTGCAGCTTCAGCGTGTCCGTTTGACTGGGGGTAATGGGCACTGCTGATAGCATGATTTATAGACCAGTCTTCACAAAATTGTTTAAATTCACGTGAAGTATATTGAGATCCCCCATCGGTTCTGAGTTTAATTGGCACTCCCGTGTCGCAAAACCATTCAGCCATCTTTGTTTTAACAGATGTGGTAGTGGGGACAGTCTTGCCAAAGAAGAATACATTTGGCCACCCACTGTACCGATCGACATAAACCATGAAATAATTTCCTCCATAGCTAAATATGTCTGAGGAAACCCTTTCAAATGGCCGTTTTGGAAGTGATTCCTGTATAAGGGGCTCTTGACATTGGCTTGCCTTGTGGACTTGGCACAGTTCACATGCTTCGATAGTGTTCCTAATAGCACTTCGAAAACCTGGCCAGTAATAAAGCTGGCGTGCCCGTTCGATAGTACGGCGCACTCCCTGGTGTGAGGCATGTAGACGGCGAAGTATTTCTCCCCTAGCTTGTATCGGCACTACTATACGGTTTCCTAAGACAATAAGACCATCTTGGATTGATAATTCTGGAAGTATATTTTTATATGGAGTTAAAGTCGAGGGTAATTGGTTAGGTGAAGATAAACCATTAATAATGATGTTACGAAGTATATCGTAATTTTCATCATTTTTAGCAGCATCATATAGAAGTTTGTATGCTGGATCTATTTCTTTGGTCAAAACAGACATGACAGAACGAACATGTAAGGCAACATCTTCAGCGAAATCTGAGTCACCTGGTGTTGGTTTATCGACTGGAGAACGTGATAAAGTGTCAGCTATTATGTTATCTTTACCCGGAATCCACTCAGCTCTTATATTATAACCCATTAATTTCTCTTTCAGTCGCTGCAGTCGAACATTATCGATAGCATTGAGCAATTTGTCATTTAAAATGGAGCGTAATGGTTTGTGATCAGTCTTTATTATAATTCGTGGACATCCTAAAAGATATGTTCGACATTTCTTGACTGCCCATACAACTCCAAGAAGTTCGAGTTCGCAAACTGCCCAGTTCGCTTCAGTCGTTGTGATAAACCTGCTCCCACATTGAACTATACGCCAACCTGCGTTATGTTTCTGCATGAGGACAAAGCCCAATCCATTTCTTGATGCATCTGTAAATAGTGCTGTTTCCAGGTTCATATCGAATGGTTTCAGAATAGGTAAAGAAATCATAGTAGCTTTGATATCTTCAAAATTAGCAGTGTGTTCATCAGTCCAACGAAAAGTATTTTTTGAGCTTAATAATTCCTTCAGTGGTGCCGATGTTGGGGCAATTTTGTCTGAAAACATGTTCAGCTGGTGAATAAGTCCTAGAAAAGAACGTAACTCCTTTAAGGTTTTTGGAACTGGGAATTCTTTAATTGCTCGTAATTTACTTGGGTCACCACGAATCCCCTCACGTCCAATACGAAGGCCCACAAATTCGACTTCCGGTTGTCCGAATATAAACTTTTCTTTTGATAGAGTTATACGATATTCTCTGCACCGTTCTAGAATAGCCCGAACTGATTCTTTGTGTTCTTCAAATGATACAGTGTGAACTAATAGATCGTCGACTATTTTTTCTAGATTCTCTAAACCACTGAAAGCTTCGTCTCCCCAAATGCAGAACACATCCCCAGTAGAACTGAGACCCATTGGGGCACGTACAAACATATAGCATCCCCAGGGTGATATAAATGTCGTAAGTGGTTGACTAGACTCATCAAGTGGTATTTGCCAGTATCCTTTTACTGCGTCTGCTGTAGAGAAAAATTCTGCATTTGGTTTGATGCTGCTTACTATGTCAGCTGGGCATTTAAAAGGGTGTATTGGTCGTTCAACAAATTCATTGAGCTTTGTATAATCTATACAAATCCGGATTCCCCCTCTTGGTTTTTTAATTACTACCATTGGTGCTATCCATTCTGGAGGAGGTTTTCCTGTATTCAGTTCTACTTTCTTAATGATACCAAGCCTTGTCATTTTTGCAAGTTCTGCTTTTGTTTCAGCCTCCAAATGTATTGGTATTTTTCGGGAGACTTTCAACTTATAAGGTATGGCTCCTGGTTTGAGATGTATTTCCATTGGAGGAATGTTCATGGGCATGAATTTTGAATCATCGAAAACATCCTTAAATTCTTCTATTAATTCCTTACGAATAGAGTCAACATCATTTATTGCTTGTACTTGGCTTACTGTATGCTCTGGAATAGGGAATGATTCTGGTACTATGTTTAAACTACTAGGATCGGCATGCTGCATTGCAGCTGCATTTTTAAGAATGCTGTGCTGGCTTGTCAACAAAATTGCACCGCCACAACTCCCTATCACCCATGACATTTGCTAGATCATCCGCATCTTTAAGGCCAGTGTCCTTTAAGATGCGTCTCAAGAAAGTCATGGGCTGTCCACCATGCTTATTCACTCCATGAGGCTGCCAAAGTACAAGATTATGCACTGGCTGGTCCTCACGGCGAAAGCAATGTCCTGCAAAGCGGAGGCGATTTTGTTCTAGTGTCAAGCTTGGGGGAACCAATGAGACACTTCCAATGTTATATAGTGTCTGGTTGGAGATGTGTGCATTGTACTTGACACAATGTACCCGGCGTAGCATTCTTGTGAATGTGCCATCCAGAGATTTGGTGTCCTCAGCAGTTAGAGCCCAGCATGGACTCCCGTAGAGGAGTACTGGAACTACTGCTGCTCTAAATAATCGGACCTTAAGTTTCCGATTAATTCTAGGTGACTTCCAAATCCTGGAAAGCCTATTCAAGGCTGCCCATGCCTTTCCCTTACGTATTCGAAGGTCCTCACCTGACTTCCGGATCCATGATCCCAGGTAACAGAAGTCGTCCACATGCTCAAGCATACCATCCTTTGAGCTTATGCTCATCCGATCAGAGACTTGCTGAGGACTTTCAAAGTTAACTGTCAGAATTTTGGTCTTTCTGGAGTTAATAAAAAGACCAACACTAGAAGCAGCATGTTCTAATGAGCTGAGGAGCCGCTGGGCTCCCTCTAATGATTCTGAGAGTACTCCTAAGTCATCAGCAAAGTCTAGATCAGTTAGGTACTTGGCAGGATTTCCTCGACTTCTGGAGCCAGTAGGTGGAGTTATCATCACCCCATCATCATTATGATGATCTAAGGACATGCGTAGAACATAGTCAACCACAATAATGAACAAGAATGGTGCAAGTGTGTCTCCTTGGAGGACGCCCCATAACACTTCAAATGGTTCTGTGTCACCGTCAACAGTAGACACAAATGTTGTCGAACCATCGTATACTGATCTGATTGCTGCAATAATTTCATCAGGAATCCCATATAATGAAAGTATGCTGAACATACGTGAGCGAGAGACTGAATCAAAGGCCTTGAAGAAGTCAACAAAGATAACAGCCAGATGCCTGTCTTTCTTTTTTGATAACTCTTCAATTATCCTTCTAAGTGCCAAAATGGGCTCCATGGTCCCACGACCTTTACGGAACCCATTCTGATTTCCACGTAGCAGTCTCTCAATGGGATCCCTGATGCGATTTAATAGAATTCTATTGTATAGTTTTGCAGCAATCGAGATCAATGAGATTCCCCGAAAAGAACCATAGAGTGTTAGGTTGCCCTTCTTGGGAACTGGCACCAACTTATTTGTTTTCATTTCTTGTGGGACTCTTGTTGTACGGTACATGTCTACTATGATGGGATAGATGAGCTTTAAACACTCAGGTATTTTAAAGACCTCAGGGGGAACACCATCTACTCCACTGGCACGATTGGTCTTAATGCTCTTTGCAGCAGCCTTCACTTCTGCAAAGGAGATATCGCCAATGGGAATATCTGGGAGTACAGACTCAGACACTTTTACTTCTATAAAGTTATCAGGCAATACCCTGTCATTATTGAGGAGCTTTTCAAAGTGGGCTTTCCAACCATTGAGGCGATCGGCTGGTGATTCAGCCTTAACCTTGGTGGTTGGTTGGCTTTTCCGCCCAGTAAGCAGATTGATCGATTTCCATGCCTGGGATGATTGCCTGCTGTCGTCAGCATCATTGATGGCATCAACCTGTTGGTTTATTAGCTCCTGTAGATTAACAGAGTACTGCCTGTTCAGGGACCTAGATGCAGCTTTAACTGCATTCTTGGCCGCTGTAGTCTGTTTGAGTCGGGACTCTTTCTGCGCCTTATGAAGGTCATTTCGGCACTTCTGAATTTTGTTGTCAGTCCAGGGGGCCCTTTTCCTGTTTCGAGGGTATACAGGAACTGTTTCTGCAGCTGCTAACTTAACTGCTTCTGTAAAGGCAGTATAGCCCTCACAGTGATCTGCCGCCTCAGAGGCAAGAGCCTCATACCTGTTGCTCAGCTGTAGTGTGAAGCTGGATCTCACACTTGGCTGTTGCAACAGAGAGGACCAGTCATGCCGTGGCAAGGCAGATTTCGTTGTTCTGCTAGCACGCAGACTAAGTCTTACCTTGGCCACAATAAGGCGGTGATCACTGGAGAAGGGTCGAAGTGTAAATGCATTACAGTCTTGTATAGAGCTCCTGTATTTCCTACGAAACAGAATATGGTCTATCTGGGACTTGTGACCACTGGGTCCACTATGAGTCCATAGCTTTCCAGTTCGCTTCTTGAACTGGGTTCCAGCCGAAAACAATCCATTTCCAGAGATAAAATCCTGAAGATGGACAGAATTTCGGTTAACACTATTGCTATAGACCCAGGGCGATGTAGGTGATTGATGCAGACTTGCATTAAAGTCTCCCAGGAATGTTAAGAATGCATGCTGATCCACTCCATCAGTTGCTGCTTGTAGATTGTGGTAGAAATTTTCCACCTCCTCTACAGGGGCAACACTAGTTGGAGAGTAGCACACAATCAGAACCACCTTAGGAAACTTCTTAGCCAGTCTTCCAGAACATGAGAAGTGGCAACGGATGATGCGGTTAGAGATTTGGTCTATTTTGTCCAATGCTGCATGTGCAGTTGGATTCATCAATAGACCAATTCCACCATTGCCACTATCATCTGCTGACGCGAGGGCGAGTCGCCAACCGCCCCCCATGTCCTTAATCAGAACCTCATCAGTCTGTCCAGTCTGCATTCGGTGCTCTTGAACACCCACTGCGCTAAGAGAAAGCTTATCTGCCAAGGCAGTCAGCTCACCTTGTCGCATTGGGGACCCGAGTGTTAGGGTGTTTACTGAGGCTAGTCTAGTGACTTGCCTCAGATTCACCAATGGCTTTGTTGGTCGGGGTGGAACATGAGAGTAGCCTCCAACTCCAGAATCCCTCTCCCCATCACAATCTGGCCTCCCTGGTGACCCAGGGTTTGGGCCAGAAAGGTCATCAGGAAAGGGACTCAAAGAATTGTTGGCTGCTCTCTCTCCAGTAGGGGGTGAGACAGGCAGCCGGTCAGGAGTTAACTGACGCCTGTGAGGCCGATTGTGTCCGGTAATTCCACTGGCCTCTAGTGGCCGGACCTCCGCATTGCTAATGTAATCCATAGTGGGGGTTGGGGGGTGCTTTTTTGCCGAGTCAGCTCTCGGGGCAAATACCACACCCTGGTTTGCCATTCCACAGGGTGGGTGTCGCAATGGAGTCAGATATGAGGCCCATCACCCATATCTACTCTGGCGTACATGACCCACCATTGGCTGTTGCAGCTCATCTGCTGGGTCATGCCCTGTACCCTTGCTGCCAGGTGCAGGTCGCAGTGAAGTGCCCTCAGAGTGGACATGAGAACACTCTACTCCTAACCAGCCATTGGTAGATCACCATCTGCCTGGTCAGGCCATATACCCCTGCAGCCAAGTATATGGGTCCTTAATCCAGGACCAAGGGCGTCCTTATCCCAGAACGAAGGGGGTCCTAGTTACAGGACCAGATTTGCCCTAGTAAGAGGGTCTATGCAGCTACAGGTGGCACCTCCTTTATGCTGCATGGAGGTGGCAAGTTTTCTTGATCAATGACCTAGAATACCTGACCTGACCTAAAGATTTCAATGTGAACCAAGGTATAATAAAAGTTGAGCCAACCTTTGTGACAACTGCAAGGACTTTTATATCAGTACCATAGTATTGAATATTGAGTGATATAATTCCACAAGCTTGAATTAATTGCTTGTTAGCGGCGTATATTTTCGGTATTATATCGGTATTTATTTCTGTTTCTAAGCCATTTTTCAAGAGGAGGTCATATGGAATAATTGGCGCATCAGCTCCTGTATCTGGCAGAGCATTGCATATGAAACTGTGATTATTTTGTCCCTTTACCATGATCCTGATATGGGGTGCGCTCCGAGCAATCATTTCAAGTGTCGGTGTTTTAGATACATCATGAGATATATGAATTACAGATCCAATAGGATTAATTGTATTATCTACTTTAGATTCGTGATCAATCCATGTATTAATAGTGTTTACAAAGAATTCCTCCCCAATGGTTGAGTATTCTTCGTCGGGTACATATACCTGATGGGTCTGGTTTTTATATTGCGGTTGGTTGACATTTTTCTGAATATGTCGATTGTTTGTCGATGATGAATGTTTCGGGATGAATAAACAAACAGATTGGAAGTGACCATATTTATTGCACTTGGGACATTGGTGGTGGCTTGCTGGACATCTGGATCTGTTGATTCGGTGCATCATTCCAACATTTTCACCGCACCAACAGCAAGCTGAGTTTGATCTGCTTGTTGTATTATTGCTTGTAGACTTGTTTGGGTAAATTTTGTTGAACTTTGGAGGGAGGGATTGCAATACTTGCAGTGCTTGAATAGAGTCATCATCTGACAATTTTGAGAGATGTGCCATCATGGAATAATGTGCTTGTTCATAATCAATTTCAGTCGTTGAAACCTGCTGAGCAGAAGTGGAAATTGGGTTTGATAACGCACTAGTTTCAGTATCTCCTCGCTCATGAGCAATGCATACGCTCCTAACATGTTTAACTGTGAGTTTTGTAGGTTGTAATGCAAACAGCTTCCTTTGTAATTCCATATTATTAATTCCGCACATCATGCGGGTGACCAGATGGTTGTCTGCACAAGTGCAACCTGTTTCTGGTTCGGTTAACTCTTGTAAGCTAAGAAGGCGTTCGTAAAAGTTTTCAAAAGATTCGCCTGCTGTTTGGTGACATCTTTCGTAATCACAACGTCTCCTTGCTAAGCTGGATTTTTCTGTAAAATACTGTTCTATTTCAGTTAAAATTTGTTCTACTGGTTTTCGTGTGTTAATAGTTATGCCCATAGTAAATCTCAATTTTGTAATCATTTCACTTGATAGACATGCAAATAAATGACCAACCTGATCTCCTGGTTCCATGTGGCGCATATTGTTGATTCGATAATGGACAGAAAACTTGTCGTGCCATACCTTGAAAGATTGCAAAGATATTGAAGTACATAGTTCTTGTGGTTGACTATTCCTGTCAATACGGAAATTCGAACCTGGACGAGGTCGCGTATCTGTGACGTCATGGTTTGCAGTAGAAGAGGTATTAGCGTTTGTTACTCGAGTAGACTCATGATACAGACGGGTAGCTAGTTTAATTGCTTTTCTGGATGTTAAAATTTTGGTTTGAAATTCGTCGATGCGAAGTGTATGTGTATCATCTTCAGCTGTGGGCTCAATTTCCTGGACAAGGAGATGAGCATTGAAATATCGCTCTATGGATGCACTGAATTCTTCTACCATGTTCTCCATTTCTTCGATGTCTTCAACTGTAATATTCTCTATATTTGAGTGGAGGTATTCATCGTGGGCCTTGTCAAGTCTTCCCAGTGCTTTTCCACAGTAGCCATAGTGTGCAGAACGAGAGTTCTTTAATTTATTTAATGTAGCATCCATTGTGATTATAATAAAACATTCAATGAATTAAATAATGTATAAATAATATTTAATTAATTTTAATATAATTAAGTAAATTTGAATTGTTAGTTTTATTTTCCAATCGCAGCGCCATGTTCGGTTGAACATAAATCAATAAAATAATATTATATTATTTAGGACAAAATGCTTTGAATATATTTCTCAATGGATAGCTTGACATATATGTGAGACAATCCACCACCATTAATTAATATTACTAAAAACCTTCAGCTGAGTGCACTGTACAGAATACAAACATAGAACTAAACACATAGTAATATGTGGCGTTGTTTATGCACACATATAATGAAGGTCCATATTAGATATTGAGTATACATCCAACTGTACACAGTCTTAATGTGCATAAGTAAGAATCAATTAATAGTCTTCCCTGATAGGGCAGTGTGGCTGTGCACTAGAAGCCGGGGAATGAAAGTCTGCAATGTAGGGCCTACTGTAGGGCAAGGTTAGTCAGAACGGTCTACTAGTCACTTCTGTAGGTCATACATGGTCTTTCCTGATTCCCTTTCCTGATGACCTTTCTGGCCCAAACCCTGGGTCAACAGGAAGGCCAGATTGTGATGGGGAGAGGGATTCTGGAGTTGGAGGCTACTCTCATGTTCCACCCCGACCAACAAAGCCATTGGTGAATCTGAGGCAAGTCACAAGACTAGCCTCAGTAAACACCCTAACACTCGGGTCCCCAATGCGACAAGGTGAGCTGACTGCCTTGTCAGATAAGCTTTCTCTTAGCGCAGTGGGTGTTCAAGAGCACCGAATGCAGACTGGACAGACTGATGAGGTTCTGATTAAGGACATGGGGGGCGGTTGGCGACTCGCCCTCGCGTCAGCAGATGATAGTGGCAATGGTGGAATTGGTCTATTGATGAATCCAACTGCACATGCAGCATTGGACAAAATAGACCAAATCTCTAACCGCATCATCCGTTGCCACTTCTCATGTTCTGGAAGACTGGCTAAGAAGTTTCCTAAGGTGGTTCTGATTGTGTGCTACTCTCCAACTAGTGTTGCCCCTGTAGAGGAGGTGGAAAATTTCTACCACAATCTACAAGCAGCTACTGATGGAGTGGATCAGCATGCATTCTTAACATTCCTGGGAGACTTTAATGCAAGTCTGCATCAATCACCTACATCGCCCTGGGTCTATAGCAATAGTGATAACCGAAATTCTGTCCATCTTCAGAATTTTATCTCTGGAAATGGATTGTTTTCGGCTGGAACCCAGTTCAAGAAGCGAACTGGAAAGCTATGGACTCATAGTGGACCCAGTGGTCGCAAGTCCCAGATAGACCATATTCTGTTTCGTAGGAAATACAGGAGCTCTATACAAGACTGTAATGCATTTACACTTCGACCCTTCTCCAGTGATCACCGCCTTATTGTGGCCAAGGTAAGACTTAGTCTGCGTGCTAGCAGAACAACGAAATCTGCCTTGCCGCGGCATGACTGGTCCTCTCTGTTGCAACAGCCAAGTGTGAGATCCAGCTTCACACTACAGCTGAGCAACAGGTATGAGGCTCTTGCCTCTGAGGCGGCAGATCACTGTGAGGGCTATACTGCCTTTACAGAAGCAGTTAAGTTAGCAGCTGCAGAAACAGTTCCTGTATACCCTCGAAACAGAAAAAGGGCCCCCTGGACTGACAACAAAATTCAGAATTGCCGAAATGACCTTCATAAGGCGCAGAAAGAGTCACGACTCAAACAGACTACAACAGCCAAGAATGCAGTTAAGGCTGCATCTAGGTCCCTGAACAGGCAGTACTCTGCTAATCTACAGGAGATAATAAACCAACAGGTTGATGCCATCAATGATGCTGATGACAGCAGGCAATCATCCCAGGCATGGAAATCGATCAATCTGCTTACTGGGCGGAAAAGCCAACCAACCACCAAGGTTAAGGCTGAATCACCAGCCGATCGCCTCAATGGTTGGAAAGCCCACTTTGAAAAGCTCCTCAATAATGACAGGGTATTGCCTGATAACTTTATAGAAGTAAAAGTGTCTGAGTCTGTACTCCCAGATATTCCCATTGGCGATATCTCCTTTGCAGAAGTGAAGGCTGCTGCAAAGAGCATTAAGACCAATCGTGCCAGTGGAGTAGATGGTGTTCCCCCTGAGGTCTTTAAAATACCTGAGTGTTTAAAGCTCATCTATCCCATCATAGTAGACATGTACCGAACAACAAGAGTCCCACAAGAAATGAAAACAAATAAGTTGGTGCCAGTTCCCAAGAAGGGCAACCTAACACTCTATGGTTCTTTTCGGGGAATCTCATTGATCTCGATTGCTGCAAAGCTATATAATAGGATTCTATTAAATCGCATCAGGGATCCCATTGAGAGACTGCTCCGTGGAAATCAGAATGGGTTCCGTAAAGGTCGTGGGACCATGGAGCCCATTTTGGCACTTAGAAGGATAATTGAAGAGTTATCAAAAAAGAAAGACAGGCATCTGGCTGTTATCTTTGTTGACTTCTTCAAGGCCTTTGATTCAGTCTCTCGCTCACGTATGTTCAGCATACTTTCATTATATGGGATTCCTGATGAAATTATTGCAGCAATCAGATCAGTATATGATGGTTCGACAACATTTGTGTCTACTGTTGACGGTGACACAGAACCATTTGAAGTGTTATGGGGCGTCCTCCAAGGAGACACACTTGCACCATTCGTGTTCATTATTGTGGTTGACTATGTTCTACGCATGTCCTTAGATCATTATAATGATGATGGGGTGATGATAACTCCACCTACTGGCTCCAGAAGTCGAGGAAATCCTGCCAAGTACCTAACTGATCTAGACTTTGCTGATGACTTAGGAGTACTCTCAGAATCATTAGAGGGAGCCCAACGGCTCCTCAGCTCATTAGAACATGCTGCTTCTAGTGTTGGTCTTTTTATTAACTCCAGAAAGACCAAAATTCTGACAGTTAACTTTGAAAGTCCTCAAAAAGCCTGTGATCGGATGAGCATAAGCTCAAAGGATGGTATGCTTGAGCATGTGGACGACTTCTGTTACCTGGGATCATGGATCCGGAAGTCAGGTGAGGACCTTCGAATACGTAAGGGAAAGGCATGGGCAGCCTTGAATAGGCTTTCCAGGATTTGGAAGTCACCGAGAATTAATCGGAAACTTAAGGTCCGATTATTTAGAGCAGCAGTAGTTCCAGTACTCCTCTACGGGAGTCCATGCTGGGCTCTAACTGCTGAGGACACCAAATCTCTGGATGGCACATTCACAAGAATGCTACGCCGGGTTCATTGTGTCAAGTACAATGCACACATCTCCAACCAGACACTATATAACATTGGAGGTGTCTCATTGGTTCCCCCAAGCTTGACACTAGAACAAAATCGCCTCCGCTTTGCAGGACATTGCTTTCGCCGTGAGGACCAGCCAGTGCATAATCTTGTACTTTGGCAGCCTCATGGAGTGAATAAGCATGGTGGACAGCCCATGACTTTCTTGAGACGCATCTTAAAGGACACTGGCCTTAAAGATGCGGATGATCTAGCAAATGTCATGGGTGATAGGGAGTTGTGGCGGTGCAATTTTGTTGACAAGCCGGCACAGCATTCTTAAAAATGCAGCTGCAATGCAGCATGCCGATCCTAGTAGTAGTAGTAGTAGGTCATACATAATAATTGGTCAACCGTGTACCTGTCATCAATGTCATTGTACTTCATGCCCAATTCCAGGCTGACATTCAGCCATTTGTGATGATTTTCATAGTTAATTACCCTACTGACTACAGTGCCTGCTGTAGGCCTACTATCTAGGAAGGGCAGTCAGTAAACAGTATATGATTTCAGCATGCTGATGGGTATTTTTAATGAAATTTGAAGCTGGTACACTTTCTCATGATACACTGTACCAGACCAAATTAGATACATGTTCACATTCAATAACCGGGTTATAAACCCATTTCTGTGAATTTATTTCACTGCAGTACAAAATTACAATACTGGAGATCAACCTTCCCGCTTTCAGAGTGGGTTTTGCTATATCATGGTCATGGCCTATGATAACAGGAAGGTAACATATAAGTTCATCAGTTATATCTATACATATGTATGTATATCATACATCCCTCTATATACACACACATGTTCATTCATATCATTGGTCTTAAAATATTGATGAATAAAAAATATTCCCAATAATGTATGAGGTATGGTTGGAAATAAAAAAATACTGTATGCATAATTATTACGCCTCCAACCCACTTTATACCGTGTACAGTACTGTGGGACCATGGACTCCGTATCTGGTATGCTTACTGACTCAGCTTACCTTTGTATAGTACCGGTACCGGTACCGGTAGTGTAGTGTAATTTAGTTGTTTTGAATTGTGATATAAGCAGTATAGGCACTACCTACTGGGTAGTAATGGAGTAATCGTATTATATTTCTCTGTTTGTGACATTACTGAATTCTATAGTTTTATCAGGTGCAACATAGTAAAGGTATTATCTGATATACGAGTATGAGGTAGATATTATTTGTTGTTGTTGTTTTTTAGTAAATATACAGTACAGTAGTACAAGATAACAATAGCAGTAAGCAAGACGCTATTAACCCATAAGTTCCATTCTACAGTAGTTTAGTGTATGTGTGCTCATACAGTAGTGTTTTCGGTGTTGGATTTTAACTTTATCGACCAATTAATTATATGAATTTGTGCTACGAAATTAAATATTAATATAAATTGGTTATATCGCTGGAGGTGTAGTTGAAAAAAAATCTATTTAATTTTTTGTACCTCAGAAATATCAAATCAAATTCTAACTAATACAAAACACAGTATACGGATAAGTAAATTTATCATTAATTCTCGCTTTTTGTTTACACATTGCTGGAGCAACAAACCAGTATTATATCCCTATAATCCTGGTTTTTCGAGGTAATATTTTAGAGGTGGACATACGGATATATTCACCTGAAGCAAAATAAACCGTATAACTACCGAGGCCGAAGGCCGCGGTAGTTATACAATGTGTTTTTGCTGAGGGTGAATATATCCGTATATCCATCCACCACTAAACAATAATAATATGTTTATCACTTACTTCGAACTTTCTGTAGTTATTAAACTTTTTGGTATCACTTGGACTGCCCAGTGCCCAGGCCTACCCGAAACCTAAGATTTCAATCATATCAAATCGTAATTTTCCTTGATTTTTTTTATTGATTAATGTTGAACATTATTATTAGTGACTAATTTTCGTTTAGGTTAGCTAGTATTCTTTATGTTATCTAGTGTTTTTTTAAAAGGTAGATAGAGTTTTTGAGAAAAAACAATGAAATAAGTGTTTTTCTATTGTTTACTGTTTAGCGACATTAGTAGCTATTTTTTCTGTTGTTAGCTAGTCATTATAAGTTTCATTATTGTTTTGTTCAGAAATGGAAAAAAGGAAACACGTCACCTTGTTTTCAACCATAGCTATAAGTACGTTTTAATCTATTTGACCTCATCTCATTTTTCCCATTTCTGAACAAAACCATAATATTATTACATCATTAATTAATTACAGTTACATTAACAGCTCAACACCAATTCATTTAATTACCTGTTTCAGGCACCGTTTTAGAATTAATTAACAAATAAACTGCCTCTGTATCCTTTGTTATAAGAGGAAACTCCAACAGGCTTATAGTTAATTATAAATACAGTACTAGGCCTACTGTAAGTCATTATCGCTAACTTCAAACCCTTAGAAAAATATAAAGAAATGCCCGAAAACCCCGAAATTCCCACTAGCTAATAAAGGCTTAGCATACAAAATAATAGCTAAATAATAATTCGGAGCAATTTTTAATAAATTATAGGCGTAAAGGTAATATTTTGGATAACAGTAACGATTTTACCGTATCGCATTATTCTGCATAAATTGCTGAAATTTTATTGAATTATACATTTTATTCTAGAATGTTTCTGCTTAAAAAACAACAGTGAATTTTTGATGTGAATAATATACACTTTTCCAGGTGAATATACGAAGTTATTCACTTCTAATTGACCAATAGGAGTACAGAGAATGTGAGAAGTAAGTGATAAACTCCAAACATAAATTAATTTCTAAAAATATTATTTTTAAAGTCAATGTCGTATTCTAGAATATTATTCATATGGGTCAATGTCAACCATATTGACATTTCAGGTCAGGTCAGGTATTCTAGGTCATTCATCAAGAAAACTTGCCACCTCCATGCAGCATAAAGAAGGTGCCACCTGTAGCTGCATAGACCCTATTACTAGGGCAAATCTGGTCCTGTAACTAGGACCCCCTTCGTTCTGGGATAAGGACGCCCTTGGTCCTGGATTAAGGACCAATATACTTGGCTGCAGGGGTATATGGCCTGACCAGGCAGATGGTGATCTACCAATGGCTGGTCAGGAGTAGAGTGTTCTCATGTCCACTCTGAGAGCACTTCACTGTGACCTGCACCTGGCAGCAAGGGTACAGGGCATGACCCAGCAGATGAGCTGCAACAGCCAATGGTTGGTCATATGATGGGTAGATATGGGTGATGGGCCTCATATCTGACTCCATTGCGACACCCACCCTGTGGAATGGCAAACCAGGGTGTGGTATTTGCCCCGAGAGCTGACTCGGCAAAAAAGCACCCCCCAACCCCCACTATGGATTACATTAGCAATGCGGAGGTCCGGCCACTAGAGGCCAGTGGAATTACCGGACACAATCGGCTTCACAGGCGTCAGTTAACTCCTGACCGGCTGCCTGTCTCACCCCCTACTGGAGAGAGAGCAGCCAACAATTCCTTGAGTCCCTTTCCTGATGACCTTTCTGGCCCAAACCCTGGGTCACCAGGGAGGCCAGATTGTGATGGGGAGAGGGATTCTGGAGTTGGAGGCTACTCTCATGTTCCACTCCGACCAACAAAGCCATTGGTGAATCTGAGGCAAGTCACTAGACTAGCCTCAGTAAACACCCTAACACTCGGGTCCCCAATGCGACAAGGTGAGCTGTCTGCCTTGGCAGATAAGCTTTCTCTTAGCGCAGTGGGTGTTCAAGAGCACCGAATGCAGACTGGACAGACTGATGAGGTTCTGATTAAGGACATGGGGGGCGGTTGGCAACTCGCCCTCACGTCAGCAGATGATAGTGGCAATGGTGGAATTGGTCTATTGATGAATCCAACTGCACATGCAGCATTGGACAAAATAGACCAAATCTCTAACCGCATCATCCGTTGCCACTTCTCATGTTCTGGAAGACTGGCTAAGAAGTTTCCTAAGGTGGTTTTGATTGTGTGCTACTCTCCAACTAGTGTTTCCCCTGTAGAGGAAGTGGAAAATTTCTACCGCAATCTACAAGCAGCAACTGATGGAGTGGATCAGCATGCATTCTTAACATTCCTGGGAGACTTTAATTAAAAAAAAAGTCGTACGTATATTAGAACAACTAGCATTATTGATGCTATAAGTTGACAGCACACGATTACTGGACTACATAAACATAAAACATTGTCAGCTCCAGCGCCAATAAAAAAAAGAAAAATACAATTCTCAGATGCACAATGCATAAAGAAATAACAACATATATTATACATCATAGATTTGAGTAGTTACAATTTTATTGATATAGGTTAAGTTACATATTCGATTATAGCAATAACAATGTATTTCTAAGTTTGGTAGCCTTACTAATAAAGATAGATACACATTTATTTTTCGTAGTGGTAGCGATACGGATTGTGACATGTTGCGGAATCTGCTTGGAGAGTGTAATGTGCTTTGTGGGTGTTATGTTTAAATACGGAACTTGTGTGTTTCAGTAAAATATTGCATTCAATATTACAGTTTATCTTCAATATTACAGTTTATCTATGTCGGGAAGGGAGGGGGGGGGGGGGGGGGGGGGTATAGTCCCTAGCCCTCCTCGGGGACTAATCAATGACTTACTATTGGCCGAACGGATATTTAACTACACAATGAGATACAGCGTGTTAGGCAGTAAGTGGGCTGCTAATAATTAATAGCCCATATTTCTTTTTAAGACTATAATAATTGAACACCCAATTATCTACCCCTGTACTCCTCTTACAGCAAGCAGTGTTTGTATAGTAAGCAGAATGTCAATATGTATAGGAAATAAAAATTTCCCGTGGATATTATACATTTATTTAGTCGCCCAGTTTTTTAAGTTTTCTAATTATTTTTCTAATAAGTGCCTCCAAGTCTGGAATTTGGGCTAAATTTAATTTCCAATTAAATCCTAACTCCAATAGTAGTGAATCGGTGACTTGGATCCTAATAGGATCCTATTAGGAACCAATACGACGTTATTTGAAAGCGGTACTGTAGATTTTTTACTTCAGATCTGGACTGGGATGATAATAATTTGCGGTACTTAAAAACGGATGGAAATAATTGATAATACATTTTAATATATTCTATTCTTAGTTCTCTAAGAATAGGAGATAGACTGAAAAGCAAATCACCAAATCGATGCCTAACTGCCATTAATTTCTGTATTTACTTTTTTCGCGAACATAAACGACTCAGATTATTGCTGTAAACCGCACTCAGTCGTCGAGAAAGTAGTCTCCGATATCAATTATACTCTCGACCATCATGCCTCAAAAATCCACTAAAGACAACGTTACTCGATCGAGTTCCCGCACTGCCTCGCCCCACCTCGATGCCGATATCGACGCGACCGGTACCGTTACCGGTGCTGAGGTCCTAGCTGCTATTTCTGCATTAAACCGCGAACTGTCCATTATCAAGTCTGATATTACCGTAATTAAAAAGGAAACAGCCGGACTTGCCGAAATCAAATTGCGTGTCGATGCTATGGAAAGCAAAATCAATGTTGCTATCCCGGAGAAACTGTCTGCACTTGATGATCGTATCGATGATCTTGAGCAACACTCACGGAACTATAACTTGTTAGTACACGGTGTAGGAGAGGAAAATTCGCTGACGGAATCGATTCAACTCCTCAGTTTAAATAAACAAGACATTGATAACTTCCATCGCCTGGGAGCCAAGCGTAACGATCCACGGTCTAAACCTCGCGCGATTATTATTCGATTCTTAAGCAGGATGCGCCGCGATCAGGTGATGAAAGAGAAGAAGAGCAAACTAGCGAGCGGGGCTTATATTACGGAACATCTCACGGTGCACCGGGCCTCGTTGCTACGCACTCTAAAGGATCTAAAAAAGAAGGGGAGCCTCCATTCTGCCTACTCTGTTAATGGAGTTATTCTCGCTAAGGTTGAAGAACAACAACGTCCGATTCGAATAACCTGTGCGGACGACATTCAAATCAAGTTGGGGATCCCGATTACTATCTAATCATGTGTTATCCTCCACTGTTTATTTTATTTCGGTAACTTAACAGCTGGGAATCTTAGTCCTAGCCCCAGGAACCTGGATTACTTAATCTGACAACTTTATATTACTTCACAAATACGTATAAACAAATTTCCCCATCCGTAAATCTAATACGGCAGATATGCACTTATTATATGCATTAATTTAGCTGCTAGGTTTATCTTTTAGTAGTTCCGTAGTGTTTAACGGTAAGCATTTTTCGTATCATTTTTAGTACCAATTCAAATACCTGCGACAGGAGATAAGGACAACAGTACTTCCACCCTTTTCCCATGAGCCTACCCAACCAACTAACATGCGATTTCTGTTTTACCCCATTACTAAATATAGAACCAAAAATACTTTGTGCTATTTGTAATAATATCTACCATCTACCTTGCGGAACCCACTTAATTAACGATAATAACTTAAATAATATATTTTGTACTTTTTGTTATATAGAAACTTTTCCATTCTCATCCGTCCCAGACAGTGACACCGATATTTTTTATGTTAAAGATGATGACAACTTTGACTTACCCTATAACTTCGACGAATACGACAGTACATTCAAAAATATAGACCCTGACCAAAATTTAGACTCCAATAACACAGACGGAAAATATTTTTCAGAATCAAAATTTAATAATCTACCGCACGATAACTCCATATCAATATATAACCTCAATTGTAGAAGTCTTAATAAAAATTTTAGTGCCACCAACGACTACCTAAACCTCATTGACAAGCAATTTGACGTACTTTCTTTTACCGAAACATTTATAACTGACGACACTGATCTCACTCCTCTACGTATACACGGATACTCACTACCAATTACTAACAACAGACAATACGGAAAACGTCAGAGGGGCGGGACAGCCATATACCTAAAAAACGGACTAGACTACACACACCGTACAGATATTACAATTGAACACTGCGAATCTTCTTGGGTTAGTATTTCTAGAACAAAAAAATCTAAAAATCTAAAACCAATATTAATAGGCAACATCTATCGCCCTGATTCCTGCGATCTAAATAATTTTCTAGAAAATGTCAACAATTTACTTTATAATTTATCAACTCAAAATCTTGACGTTATTTTAACCGGCGATTTCAATTTAGACCTTTTAAAAAAATCAAACAACGCTATTAAATACCTACAAGTTTTAGAATCATATTCCTTCGAACAACTAATTAAAGTCCCAACTAGAATAACCCCCCATTCCAAAACTCTACTTGATCACATTTCAACAAATATACGAGATAAAATAATAACTCCCGGTGTTTTCCTTGCAGAAGTAGGTACAACTGACCACTTAGGTACATTTATTACAATTCAAAATTACTCATGTTTTTTTAACCCACCTGAAACACGTTACACTTACGACTATTCTAAATTTAACAAAGAAAACTATCTAAACGATTTGCGAGAAACCAGTTTGTGGACATATAAAAATGATAATATTATGACTGAAAATAAATTTGAAGAATTTTACAAAAATTTTGAAAAAATAACGAGTAAACACCTACCGAAAAAACAATTAGAAAAAAATGAAATACCAAAAAAACCATGGATGACCATAGGACTGATTAAGTCGTCAATAACTAAAAATAAAATGTACGCCGCTCTCTCAAAAAATACGACAGAAGAAAAATTAAAGGAGTATAAAAAATACCGTAACAAATTTTCGAAAACTCTAAAATCTGCGGAAAAATTATATTATGCAAAAGAATTCGACAAAAACAAAAATAATATGAGAAAAACATGGAATACAATAAATTCAGCTTTAAACAGGTCAAAACCGAAAACTTCACCAAAAAAACTAATTATTACTGATAAGAATGGAAATAATAAAGAAATTACTAACCCCGAGGAAATCTGCAGTGTTTTTAACAACCACTTTGCTACTATAGGAACTCGACTGGCACAAGAGATACCCACAACAAACAGAAACCCAATACGTTATATAAACCACAAAAAACCAAACTCCTTCTCACTTGTTGAAACCTCTAACACTGAAACTATTTACAACATACTAGATCTCAATAACTCAAGTTCAACTAACGACAGCTTCCCCATCACTCTAGTTAAATTAGCAGCGTACGATATTGCACCACATTTGACATATCTGATAAATCTCTCTATTAAAACCGGTTCATTCCCATCCACTCTTAAATCTGCTAAAATTACCCCAGTTTTTAAATCCGGCGTCCCTACTGACAAAAATAATTACAGGCCCATATCAATATTACCTGTATTCAGTAAACTCTTTGAACGCGTAATCAACTCCCAACTAATCTCATATCTAGACAAGTACTCCATACTCTCACAATACCAATACGGATTTCGAAAACAATCTACAACAACAGATGCCATACTGACTGTAACCGAAAAATTACAAAATATTCTAGAATTACAAGAATCTGCCTGTTTGATATCAATAGATCTTAAGAAAGCCTTCGATACTTTACAACACAATATTCTCTTAAACAAACTAGACAGCTATGGCATACGTGGAACCCCCCATAAACTAATAACTAGCTACTTACACAACCGAACACACTCAGTTTACATAGGCAACACTCACTCAGAACCGATACTGGCCCCTTGCGGTACCCCCCAGGGGGCTATACTCAGCGCTACGCTATTCTTAATTTACATAAACGACTTACCGAACTGTACATCACTTCACTCAACTTTATTTGCCGACGATACAAACCTACTTTACAATCACAAAGACCTTGAAATACTAACTGAAACTGTAAATACCGAACTTAATAAAATTGATCTATGGCTAACCGACAACCAACTATCATTAAATCTTAAAAAAACAGAGTATCTATTTTTTACAAATAAAAAAGAAACAAAACACAATAACATAAAAATACGTAATCAACCAATAAAAAATGTAAATGAAACAAAATTTTTAGGAATTTGGATAGACAGAAAGTTATCTTGGAAAAATCATTGTGCTTATGTTTTGAAGAAAATCTCAAAATCGGCTGGTATATTTTTTAAACTCCGACACACTCTACCACTACGTATATTAAAATTACTCTACTGTTCACTGATACAACCTTACATTAATTACGGTATAGTGATCTGGGGTAACGCTCAATCTACACATACGAAACCTATTAAAATTAAAATAAATAAACTAGTCAGAGCTATTACCTTCAGTCACTACAGGGAACACGCATCACCACTCTACAAACAATTAGATATACTACCGATTGAACAACTGCATTTTCTTGAAACAGCTAAACTAATGTGGGAAATCCACAATAACAAAAAACAAAATTTTATCACTTCGTTGTTTCAACAAACATCTACTGTACATACTTACAACACAAGATCAACAACAAAAAAAAGCTACTATGTACCACGGACCCGACTACTACAAGGACAGAAATCATTAAAATATAACGGTGTCATTGTCTGGAACACGCTAGATGTAGATATGAAACAAAGTAAATCGAAAAAATCATTAGGAAGAAAATTAAAAATTAAACTAATAAATGAGCTACAGTAAGATAAAATACAAGAAATAAAATACAAAAAAATACAAAATATTGCGATTTTATCCAGTTTCATATCCTAAAAATACAAATTAAATTAATTGAATAAAAAGTAAAATAAATATACAGTACTTTGTGGGAAAAACGAAAAAATGGAAATCGCCTGAGCTGTTGCTGGTTGGATAGGCTAGTACCACCCCACCCACCCCCCCCCCCCCCCCCCCCCCGAACTGGTCGTTGATAGCAGTTGACAAAACTAGCTTCGGCTACTGCCAACTACTATCAGTGCACTATTATTATCAACATTCAAATTTAATAAATTGTTAAATGCTTACCCTGCGAATTAAAAACTCGCAATTATGCAATTATTGTTATAATTATTGTGTACGACCACTCGGTATAAATAAATAAATAAATCTCCAATCTCTCTAATCAGATAACCTACAAACATTATCTTTCTCTTAGCGAACATGCATTTCTCTGGATTAAGTGTAATATTACTTTTTACACAGCGTTCTAGAACCTCACATATGCTATCAATATGAAGTGGAAATGTCTCAGAATCCACTAACATATCATCAACAACTTTGACAAAGTTGTCAATACCTTCGAAAGCAATATCTCCTCTCCATGAATATGAATCACCAGTGCTAATGAACCCCATTGGAGCTCTTGTGAAGCGATAACGCCCCCAGGGTGTTATGAATGTCGTTAGATATTGGCTAGATGTTTCCAATTCCATCTGCCAGTAGCCCTTTGTTGCGTCTAATTTCGAGAACCACTTTGAGTTTTTAGAAATTGTTGCAACTGCTTCATCTGGTGTTCTTATAGGATGAAATGTTTTAATAACCTGACGATTAAGTTTGGTTAAATCCACACATATACGTATGCCACCTCCGGGTTTATCGACAACCACAAGTGGATGACACCATTCAACATTTTCATCCCCTAAAGGAACAATAACACCTATATCGACCATATGGTCAAGTTCCTTCTTAACCTTTTCCCGATATGCGTATGCTATTTGTCTTGGTACCTTTATTTTGAAAGGTACAAAGTCTGGTTTTAACAATATTTTCATTGGGTGGCCGACTACTGGACCAGTCATTGTTTTTAACTCCTCCCCAGTGTCAAAAACAGTTGCATAAATTGATTTTAGTGTTGTGATTATAGGCTCACATTGTGCCTCAGTAGGGTTTATTGGCAATGAAGCTAACCAACGCTTCCTTTCATCTATTGGAAATATATATTGATTTGTAATTGTTGTATTATTAGGTAGTCCTGTACCTTCTGAACTTGGAAAGTCTTTCTTTAGATTGTTCTCGGTTTTTGAGATATTTGCCATGAATAGATGAGGTGGTAATGGCCTGGGAAAATCTTTATGAATTAAATGAAGTTGTTTACATATATTCCTTGATAAGTAAAAATCATCAACATCGTAACAAATTATTACAGTAGATTTTACTGATATTCCTTCCAATTCTAAAATGACAGTGATGGTTCCAGCTTGGTCTAAATAATCCCTACTCACATTTTGTAACTTCTCTCCTTGTGGACCCAACATAACTTTCGATTTTCCAATTGCAAATAGAAAACCGTTCCCAGCAACAGTGTCATCTGATCCACTATCAGCATAAGCTGGAACAATAGCAAGTTTTTTCCCGGTATCTACGTCTTTTACCAAAATATCAACTGTATGTGAATTTGTACAATAGTTTGTACTTGCTACACGACGTATCCCAGATATATTTTTGTTTTTATTTCTACAAACTGACTGAAAATGGCCCTTTTTTCCACATGAAATGCAGTTGCGATCCTTTGCAGGGCATATAGTATTATCAACATGTTTAGGATAGGCACAACGGCTGCATCTTTCAAAGTCATTGCTAGTTTTCAAAATAGGTTTTTCGTCATTTAAAGAGTTAGTTATCAAATTTGTTTTGTTTTGCTCTTTTTGTTTAAATTTACCCTTTTTATACTCAGATTTGTTTTTGATTCCTGCTATTGTGGACTGGGAATTTAGTGATGTAGATTTACCCGCCTCAGCTACTTCATTAGCCTGAGCAAATTGGTAGGCACCCAATAAATCGAGAGGAGGTACTTTCTCTATAATTCGTCGCCGGAGATCATTATCATCGAGGCCGAGGACGAATAATGCAGTATTGAGAGTTTGTTTATCAACCTTATCCACATATTCCGCAGAATAAAGTAAACTGGCATAATAATCAGAAATATTTCTATGATTTTGGCGGTGAGTTAAATATTTTTGCCAATCTACATTAGGATTTCTTACAGATTTTAGATGTTTTCTGATAAGGTTTAACATTTCCTCGGTCCCAGAGATTTTATCTCTATCTATTCCGGCCACATATTTCACCATGTTTGCGAAGCCTGGTGAAAAAAGTTGATGTAGAGTTGCAATTTGCGTCTCCCTGGAACAATCCTTTAAATGTGCCAACAGATAATAATCATTCCAGTTTTCCATCCATTCGTCAAATTCTCTCAAGTCTATCCCTTTTTCTAGGGATGGCGGAGCCCTAACAGTCCGCTTTGGAGTTGACGAACTGGGCCTGGATCCGGATACAACTGGTGGACCAGTCTGTATCGGATTCTCAATTGAAACCAAATTTCTATTTACTTTTCCAGTAAAAAATTTTGCTTCCATTACCGAAGAATGCATTTTAGAAAAATATTCATCCTCCTCCGGTTGTGAAATATCCTGGTATTCCACCACGTGGAAGTTGGCTTCACTGTACCGTTCCCAACGGTTGACCAACTCATTAAGGGCGATTTCCAGTGTTGCGACATCATCCTCGTCGTAAGGCATTTGAATTTGAGCCGCTTTCTGGTGGAAATCGTGTTCACTGGCATTTAAATAACCTTTATGAGCCCTTCTTGAGTTTTTCAGTTTTTCCATCCGTATATAATTATTTTAATGAACGATTAAATTATTGACGTCAATATCTGACAGTTTAGCGGCAAGAAAAATAAACTATTATATAATATGTTTTAAGTATATTATATAGCCTTCTTTAACTCACAGTTACATCTGCTTAACTTCAGAAATCAGATATTGCGTGGATCCAGGATTTCAGAATTCCTGTATTTAGTTATTCTTCCATTCCGCCATTATAGACATTCCAGCAATCCTACACACTGCGCCATGTTGTATATAAAAGGTCCATAAATGACATAAACATAGTACAATATATATTCGTTCAGTAATTAATATACGGTGTAATGGTGCTGTCCAGTCTACTGCTGGACAGCGCGTAACATAACGGTCACACTCACACTACGCTAGTACCGGTAATATATACCTAGTCTCTAACTGTGTTTCTCTCGTTTTGAATTTCCCTCCACCACTCAAACTCCCTAAGTGTATCTATATACTACAGCGTCCAGGATGGGTTCGGACTCAGGAACAGTCCTACTGGGCACAGGTAGTTTCGTGCTGTGTAAAGGGAATTTAGAGGTAGGTTCGGGGAGTACAGGTGTCTCTATCACCGAAAGGGTGGCTTCGAGAACCGGCCTAATTATTTCAGGCTCATCTACTACAGTAGGGAGTCTTTCTACTGTAATAATTTGGTCTGTGGGTTCTGTACTACCTAAGTCTGTGCTAGCTAGTTGCCTTCTCCCAGCTGGGGGCAGATTAGGCAATTTCTGACAGTGAGGCATTCTTCTACGTCCGTTGGAACGAGATCTATTTCCTCCGCCTTCAGGATCAGTGGTATCGCCTTCATCAGATGACGTAACGCTTGCGTCCTTCTTCTGAGGTTTCTCTGCCGTCGCTTCGCCTTCCACTTGAGAAAAGACAGCGTCTGTTGATTCTCCTTGGGTCATGTGCTCGGTTAGCAGTGCTTTCCATTGAGTCGTTTCTTGGACTTTAAGACTCACTCGCCAGAACCAAGTCTTTACGGCAACCCGCAACGACGTATCTTGGCTTATCCTTGAGACTTTCTTATAGGCTGAAAGAATTAGTCTGATCCACAGAACTCGTTCGCGAACTTGATAAAACAGCTCTTCCTGCTCCCGAGGTCCGTGAGGCCGCTGAAACATCTGCTCCTCCAATCGCAACAGAGAGCTGAAGAATCTCTGTACATATCCTGCTGCCGACTCCTTCCACCTAGCCGAATCCCTAGTGTACCATACCACTCCCATCCTGTATAAGTCCTCCCAGCCAGCTTTCGATAAGTTAAACGGGAGTCCGGGTCCGGGGAAATTCCATTGCGTCTCGACAATAGACTTCAGTTCCTCCTTCGTGTATCCCGCATAACTGACCTTGGTCGATCGCTTACTTCTCGCCCAATCGCTTTGGTGTTCCTCCACCGCAATCAATACCCTTTTGAGTACGGCTACAGGAAGGATGAGAAGGGGATCCGAATAAACCGCATCTGCCATCTTTGCTCCGCGCTCGGGTGTCAGCTCTACAGTATCCGCACTACTGGAGCTGTCGGGCCGCTGAGAAATAAGTTCTCGGCTCGAGTGTTGCTGCTGTTCCGCTGCTTCTTGGTCCCGCTTGACCTGAGCTCGAGTGCCTATGATAGACCTACGGTGTTGGACTAGCCTAGGGTCTGATACTACTACTGGAGGGATGATCTTTCTTACAGTAGGGGACTTGGACTTTGGTCTGGGATGTTCTATATTTTGATCTTGGTCACAGATCTTTTCAAGACACTGTCCAAGTCTAAGACTCATTCTAACACCTTCCAAAAGACTATCTGACAGTACCCGTTTTGTGTCAGACATGTTTGATTGTACAGTTGAATGCCTACTGCTATATTACAGTTAAAGCAAGTCTAGTAATTCAGTATCACTGTTAGCCTAGTAATTAATTACCGATATCGTTACTCAATGTAACTTGATATATATATAATATATTAGAATACCGGTATGCAGCTTACACTTATAGTATATATAAGTATAATTATGAACTAGAATTAATTACAGAATACCGGTATGATTTCAGCCTAAATTTATAGAAATAAATATAATAAGCCTATGGTAAATACCGGTATGTCAATTATTTTAGAATAATTGAATTTCTGAATTTTAGGGGTTACTTGGTTACTTTAACTTACTTTATTACCGTTACTTAAGCAGTAGTCCAACTGATATTAAGACCTAATTGTTGTATGGCAGGCCTACTATTTATAAATCGTTTGAGTTGATTTATAATATATATACCCGTTAAAATGGGTTTTGTCAATATTTGAAATAAATGTTATTATTTCTGGGGGGAGTCACTACACAGAAGCTGTGCGCTCTCAGTGAAGTGTTACTTGTTGGACACTAAAACAAATAATTCTAATTTACCTAAGTTACTTAATACTACAAATTACGTACAATTCGGGGTGAGATTACAATCTCTAAATAAACACAAAAATTACAAGTACGAATTTTTAGGGTAATTTTACAAGAAGTCTACAAACCAGCCTAACAAAGGGTTAGAATATCTGGTTATTACAACGGACAGAGTACTACGGTATTTGAAAATAACTAAGTAGAAGTAAATATACTGCGTTGTCCAGATAGGAAAATACCACCGTCTGACGACTTATAGCCGTATCGCTATAAGTACTACATTATGTATCACGGAGTGTTCCTACCTAATAGTTAATTACCGCGGTCTACCAGAACCAACGTGCCCATCCCAGTTAAACATGAGTATGTGTTTCATATATGGTTGCCATAAATAATTCGACATGTGATACATATATGTAAATGTTACAGTGTTGTCAAATGTGATCCATATGTGGAATGTTCACATGTGATACACATATGTTTTTTATGTGACAAGTGCGACAAAAAGAGTAAAAATTTAAACTGAGACCGACCAATCACTGGTGTAGGGTCTGCATTTCCTATAGAGAGGTGGGGCGGGGGGGGGGGGGGGGGGGGGTTAGCCTACCTCAGTACCTAATCCTATCCAATCCCTACACCCTATCCTATGGCCCTACACCAACACTATACATATAAGAAGGAAGCATCGGAGTATATATGAAAATATTTAATCCATAGTGATATGAGAGTATCCTTAATAGATTTTGGTGATCATCCGTAAATTCGTATTGTATTAGTTAGATTTAATTAAGTTATCTAATTTTCAGCTATAATAGATTATTCATATTGATAAATCTTCGAAAATTAATTAATTCTAAGATCATATAATTGCTCATATGATATTGTATATCTAATTTTAAGACATCTTTTCCATACAACATATATAAACCACATATGAAACATATGTTCAATTTTTTAACGGGATAAGAACTGCAATAGGCCTGCCTACCTTATGGATGGTATAGTGCATGCATGTTATCTGTCTATGTCTGTACCCCTTACTGACTTAGCAGCGCAGATGACAATGCACAACCACAACCTGACAAGTGAAAACCACCACACAGCCATACATATGTTTGTCTAATTCTGTTAATACAGCACTGTACAATGCACAGCACAATGTGCATATTGCAAGGCAGAAAGCAGGCAAGTCACACACTGCATCACTGAACAATTGAGTGGACTATGATAAGCGGTAGGCTTATCTGCTTATGCAACGCAATATGCTGTTATGGGTAAAATATAAAATACTTTGCGATTCACTAGCTAAACTGCAAGCTACACGACGTGGTTAAGAAGAAAGATTGCAGGATCAGACTATGAAATACCTATCATTTTAAGAATGTGTCCCACCACCAGCCCTCAAATGCAATAAACAAAAAATTGGACGATCGACTATGGTTACTTCAATTTAGTGTCCATACAGCTTTCACAGATCAGGCCTATGTATTGATTATACATTATATGGTTAAATAGCCGGTACTTTGAAAATACAGTATAACAAAAAATATAGATTCAACGTATTATACTGCTGATTAAAACGATATTTGTTCTTAATGCAAAAAGCTGAGTATTGACATCAACAAATTCCGCATCCCCCCTCGCTATTCTTTTCTGTACATGTATTACTGTAAGGCCTGTA
The DNA here is from genome assembly GCA_032718475.1 of Nemertoderma westbladi. NCBI lineage: Eukaryota > Metazoa > Xenacoelomorpha > Nemertodermatida > Nemertodermatidae > Nemertoderma > Nemertoderma westbladi. The sequence continues at coordinate 80,904 of JAUCBJ010007553.1, forward strand.
TTACCATAAGGCAAACATGTGTGCAACATATAAAATCCATGAACTGGATTACACAATTACGAATTGAATACTTTATGGATTTAAATTTAACTCGGAGTTTTGGCTATGGCTATTTCACATATGCCCGACATATATTATTCACATGCGCATTCTCACACATTTATTTATGATAAATTCATAATATGTGCAACATATAAATACCATAAATGGCGATACACACATTCTAAGTGTATGTATCACCGCATGCGTGACATGTATTATTCATACATGAGCATAAAAACCCAATTTCCAGACACACCTATTCCATACAACATATATATACCACATATGAAACATAAGCTCATGTTTAACTGGGATTAACCACTTTACAACACAAATATACTGCCTACACGCTAATTACCTTCGGAAAGCACTGTACACTAAACCCTAAATTAGGTACAAGTACTTATACAACAAATAATCAGTAGTTAAAAATACTTGAACAGCTAAAAGAACCACGGTATCTGCCGGAGTGACCAGAGCACAAAATCTCCAGTCTTTACCTACGCCAAGCAGCCCTGATGTAGTACCGGGGTTAGTTTAACTGTAACGGTATATATAACAAGCATAATTACTGCAGGAATAAACTTGGGGAATGAATGTTGCGAATAATCGCATAAACTCTGAATAATAAATATTACGCTACGCGTACAGACTACTCAAACAAAATGCAGACCAAATACGGACAGACTACTATCAAGCCTAAACAAACTACGGTATATGCAGACTCCGAAATGGTTAGTTAGTATGCGTTCTAACCTAGTAGTACGACTTATTCTTTCAGAGGGGGTTTACCTCACAGCACTTGAAGCCCCTACGTTCCTAACTAGCACTTTATCGGACAGATGCTCTACACACACTGCAATCCGTTCAAACTGAACAACAGTCAGACAACTATCCAGCCTACAAATTATCTAAATAAGAATTATACGTTACCTGTACAGACTACACAAACAAAGTACAGACCAAACGATGGCAGACTACTATCAAGCCTAAATAAACTACAGTATATGCAGACTCCGAAATGATTAGTTAGTATGCGTTCTAACCTAGTAGTACGACTTATTCTTTCAAAGGGGGTTTACCTCACAGCACTTGAAGCCCCTACGTTCCTAACTAGCACTTTATCGGACAGATGCTCTACACACACTGCAATCCGTTCAGACTGAACAACAGTCAGACAACAGTCAAGCCTACAAATTATCTGTACAATCTGAGCAGGCTTACACGCCTTCTGCTCAATACTGGCCTACAAATAAATAAAACCGACAGAAATAAGTAAACTATACAAAGGAATGAGGGGTGATCAATCCCTAATCCCCTAGCAGCCCACAATATACAATATCACAATCGAAATAGTACTGCTGTTCCCGTACTGTAAGTAAGTACCGGTCCGGATGATCAGGCAGTCAGGCCTACTGGTTACCGGTCGACCGGTACTATCAACTTGATTGCTTACGCCGCAATCAAGAAGCAATAACTGTTACTGTTCGCGCTTTTAAGACCTTTGGCAGTTTAACCCGCCAAATCTATATGTCTTCTAGGTTATAAATCGACTTTAGCCTATGACAAGTATTTGACACAAATAAATCCAACATTAGCCGAAGCCAGTCTATGCGCGACCATTCACCCGCTGGATATACCCGGGAGACTGGATTCGGATGCTTTAATTTGATTGCGGTGCAGGCCTACCGTACTATTCGATTGATCGTTAATATAATTCCTGACAAATATCATTCACTTTCGGGAGATATTAGCAGTTCCTTTAGGACGTGGCGCTCTATCTATATAAACAGAGCTATGGCTTACACTAAACACAACGGAATGGATTATAAGTTACACATAAGGCGCATTCTTTAGGAGATGCTTTGTTACGCGGACAAGCACATACAGACTATTGCACACCGCTGCACACTGAATTGCCGATAGTCACTGATTTTAATCATATATAAAGAGAATAGCAACCGACATTTGTAGGGCCTATAAAATAGCATTCAATTCACTACAAACCACGATAATATAAGTCGCAATTGCTATATGTAACCAGTCTCTCTAACCTTAGTGTATCAAGAAGAACGGGGTTTCTGATCGTTTATCGTTATTCTCCAAATAACAATATGTAAACAACTGATACAATTAATAACAAACAGTAAATAGCAGTAAATAATGTGCAATGTACCGTACCATTCGTGTTCTTAGTGTCTCGTACCGCTGTACCGTGCCGGTTCCGGTAACAGTTATGTGTTCTTATAATTAAAGTCGTTCTAATGTTGGAATAAAACAGAATAATTCCATAGCCGATGTTCATGGCATCAGGAAAACCAACACACTGAACCCTGTGAGCTGTTGCAGGTAGCTTTCAACACAAAGAGGAAAAGCTCTCATTGGCAGAGTTCCAGTTTCTATAAGTTCCATGAATGTCTAAATGCCAAACCTCCCTAGCCTTTGCAGCCCATAGCCAACACAAGGCTAAATCGCTCTGATTGGTCGATCATTGTTCTGATTGGTTAATCGAACAGAACAAAGAGGCCTTGCGTACAGCAAATCAGCCAACCAGCGGGCGGATTGTGCCACTAGAAGCAACAGTTTAGAGGATTTGAGCGAATGGGGGAAAACTGGATTACAAATGGAAAAGGCCAGTTATATCCCCAAAAGCTTTTACAGAGGCAGAGCTGCGCGCTGAGGCGCAACGCGCACCTGTCTCACACCCGAACGCGCACCTGTCTCACCCAAACGCGCAACGCGCATCTGTTTTGCGGTCATTCGCGCAGGTACGCGTCCGAGTTTTGCAGCATGAATTCCAACCTGGCTATACTGCTCTAAAATCCTGGGTAGATAAGGCTGTAAGGTTAGACATAACATGAATGTAAACAATATGCTAAAAGTAAAGTACAAAGTAGGCCTACCTAGAATGCTAGAATGTACCATTTAGCCTATATTCTAAGTACAGTACACTGAAGATACATACCGAGCTGCAAAGGTAACTTTCCATAACTTAATAGCTGTCAGGCTGTCTCTCATCTGTCATGCTTCATGTACCTTTAAGTTTGATTTTCAATGTCACGTCCAAAATTAGACTTAAAGTCCAATATTGGACTTTTGTAAATATTCAAAGCCTTATAAAAAAAGTTCCCCCCTGGTGAATTTCAGGTCCCCCTGTTCAAAACTCTTATTTTTTGATATATTTTCTATTAAAAAAAAAAAATCCCGCCCGATCCAATTACCCAAGGCCCTGGAACAATTGGCTGATTTGAAGTCCAATATTGGACTCACAGAAGTCCAATTTTGGACTTGAACTGGAGTCGAAGTCCAATTTTGGACTCAAGTCAAATTTTTGACTTCTCACCGACTGTACTGCTGTACTGACATATGCCTGTCTGCCTACTGCCTCTCCCTGCAGCCCTGTAGTGTATGCCAGGCTGCAAATGGCAGAATGGACAGATGGAGTGCAAAAATTACAACGCGTTGTGCAGTTGTGCGCGGCTTTGAAATAGTGCGCGGTAAAAGTGCGCGGAATTGAAATAAAAGTGCGCGGAATTGTGTGAAAAACACCAAAAGCAGAAAAGTGCGTGGTAATCTGTGCAAATTACTGCAAAATATTAAAAGTCAAAGTGCGCGGATGAGGTGTAAAAAAAGTTATAAAGTGTGTGCAAAACTGCAATTTAATGAGAAAAATAATTAGACATAAAAAAATTTCACTCACATCGCTCGCGTTTCTTTTCCATTTTGCATTGTTAAAATAAAAAAAATTTCGCTCGCTTTGCTCAGTCGCTCGCGTTTTTTTTTCATTTTAGACCTACTACTGACCTATAATACTGTAATATCTGTATATGCCATATGCCACATATAGCACAATAGCAGCATAGGCTAACAATTAAAAATTTCGCTCGCGTTTCGTTTTCATTTTACATTGTTAAAATGAAAAATTTCGCTCATGTTTTTTTCATTTTGCATTGCTTAAATTAATTTTTGTATTTCTTTAAGTTAATAAATAATACTTTTTTTATTCGTATGTTTGTGTGAATTGAATTGTTTTTCAGCTTGGCTGCTTGGTGTGCGCGTTTTTTCAGCCCACAGCACCACAGGTCCATGCGCGGTATATTGTCAGATATTGCAGTACTGCTGTCAGGCTGTATAGCGCGGCTGAAAAATTGTGCGCGGGCGTTGTGCGCGGTTCAGTGGTGGTTTGCAGCCTGGCTGCCTGGAGTGTATGTAGCAGAGCAGTAGCATAGCCCGTTCAATCAAACAGACAGACAGATGTACAGGCGGACAGGACGGATGGATTCAGTTATTGTTACTGGTAGGGGTGGTACCGCCTGTAATGTCCTATTTGCAGATTTGGTTTGGCTTGGCTGGAGAACCAAACACAAACTGACAAACATACTGACATACCTGTCACTTCAGCACTAGGCTGCTAGGTCAACCTGTCAACTATTGCAGTATTGGGTTTGGCTGGAGATCCAAACTTTCCTGCCAAGACCAACTATTGGGTTTGGCAGGAGATCCAAGCTTACATATTACAGTATTAGGCCTACCTGCCAAGGCCAACTATTGGGTTTGGCTGGAGATCCAAACTTACCTGCCACTGCTTTATCTTGGCGGGTCGGTAATTGGTTTGCAGTTCTCCTGTCTGCCGCTAGAGTTGTTGAGCTGTCTGGCTGTATAGGGCAAAATGTATGAAAGTGATCTTCCGCTTTATTACCACTGTCTCCATTTCCTTACTGGTCTACTGGTACCGGTCCGGTTGTAGCTGTACGGTACCGGTAGGGTAGGCATAATCTATTTTAACTGATTAGGGCCTATTCAGCTAATGAGGTAATTTTAAAATAATGGCGAATTTAAACATCAGCGTCGAATTAGATGAGAAATCCCAACTCGAAATGGCTGAGAATTTATTATTAATGAGAAAAGGGAGTAGAATAACTCGATTTGCTCACAAAGATTGGGCTAAAACCAAAACATTAACTCTCGATAAATCTAATTATTCAATAACTTATCTGCCTTCGAAAAAACCGAAACATGGATTAAACGACAATGTAGCTTTAGTTCGAGACATAAAGGAAGTCCGGGTTGGATATAAAACCGACGTGTTTAAAGGCCATAAAAAAGCGAAAGCCAGTCATGAGAAGTCGGCATTTAGTATTGTTTTACATGAGCGTAACGAAACATGGGATATTATGACATCTAATGAGAAAGTTGCTGCTATTTGGGTAAAAGGTTTGAAATATTTAATGGAAACCGATGCAGAAGTATATGATGACGAGGATAAATGGGTTAGGGAAGTCTTTACAAGGGCTGATAGAAATAAAGATCTTAAAGTTTCCTATGACGAAGCTGTCAAAGTCCTTAAACAATTGAATTTAAAGCCGGATAAAATATATACGAAACGATTATTTGAAGATTTAACGAAAAATAAAGATAAAAAAGATCTTTATTTAAATGAAGATGAGTTTGTAACTTATTACAAGTCGTTGACACGACGTCATGATATCCAAGAAGTGTTTGATAATTATTGTGATTCCAAAGGGTTTATGAGTTACAACGACATTAATAAGTTCCTAACTGAGGCTCAGAGATGGAGAGACGTTAATGAAAGTCTATGTAAGGAGTTGGTGGATTGTTTTGAGACGAACCAACATAACAGGGATGCGGGTAGACTGGGGGTCGACGGGTTTAAATCGTTTCTTCTCTCGAATTCCTGCGAGTTTTTCCACCCAAATCACAACGACGTCTACCAGGATATGAGCCATCCGTTATCTCATTATTTTATCGCCTCATCCCATAACACTTACCTAATGGAGGACCAGATATTCGGTCCTTCTTCCACCGAAGCCTACGTGCGCGCCCTAATGAGAGGTAATAATTTAATATATAACATATATTTAATTAATTAAATTTAATTAATTTAAGGGCCTACTTAAAATTGCACATCTCCTATACTAGTCGGTAAATTAGACGTTAAATCATACAATTATTATATAAATATATACCGGTTCCTGTAGATATTTCCGGTTTTTATCATTACAGAATGGACCAGCACAGCAAATATAAACATTTAACAGTCAAACCATTATTATAATAATAATATTAATTATTTAGAAATTAATTAATTACCGGTAATTAATGGATTATGATAAATAAATTAATTAATTAAGTAAGTATTTCTTGTCAAAGAAGCATAAATTATAAATAAACCTACTTGGTAGATTCACCATTTTTATATAAACTTGCATATAATTTGGATAATTTTAATTTGGTGGGGTACCGGTACCTGTTGTACCTGTAGGCCTAACATGAAAAGTAATTACAAAGATATTTTACTCTCAACTCAACACT